>JUFY01027025.1:0-10171 GCA_001855655.1 Leptopilina clavipes | reverse complement strand
TAGAAGGGCATATAGCCCATTTGAATTACATTGGCTATATGCCCTTCTACGATCCGGCGGTTCGTTTGGTCTCATGCTAGTACTTTGTCTAATAGAAAAAGGCGTATGCTCGAAGCCATTGATGAACAGGCTAATATAAAAAGAGCATATGTTGAAGAAAAAATGCGTATTTTAGCTGAACGGGAGCGTTTACTAGACGAAAGTCATCAGGTTGAATTAAAGTCAAATAACGAACGTATAGCCATCCTAACGGGAGGAAGCGATGATGAAGGTGGTTCTATAATTTCACAATACTCTAGATCCCCTTTAGATCAGGCATCTCGTAACGCTAATGTAAATCAGTGGGTGAACGGTCTTGATTCAAATCCATTACCCCCAGGGCCAAATATAAATTTTGATCAGGCGGTAATTTCGGCCCTTAATCGAACAGGGGAAACAATCGCAAAAAATGATTCAAAGCACTTAATCAGCCGATTAACTTCCGCTACTAACCTACCTAAATTTTCTGGCGACATCCTGGAGTGGTTGCGTTTTAAACAAGCGTATAATTTGTCTTCAAAACTAGGGGGGTACACGGAAGAAGAAAACGTAGCTCGTCTCTACGAAGCGCTTACGGAGAGGCAAAAGAATGCGTTGAATTCCTGACAATTACCGCCACAAATGCGAAAGTCATTATGGACACTTTAGATATGCGTTTCGGGAATAAAGATAGGATTATCCAAAAAATCATAGCCGATATCAAAAAACTACCTATGCTGTACGCAGGAAAATCCGACTTGCTAACCTTTGCAGCGAAAATTAAAAATTGCGTAGCCGCGATAGAAACCCTAAATCACACCGGCTATTTGTATAGTCCTGACTTGACAAAAGAAATTATCTCAAAAATGCCATCGGCTTTAATATTCAAATACAACTCATTTGTCGAAAATAATCAAAGCGAAAAACCGAATCTCGTAATATTGTCAGAATTTTTATACAAAGAGGCAGAACTCGCCAGCTTGGCTGGAACTGTTTCCATTAAACAAAAAGATCCCAACCAAGCAAAAGATAGAATTGTCCAAAAGCGTCCCAACCCGAGCGATCCACAACCGGTATTTATCACATCAAATCAAGATAATGCCCATAAAAGTAAAAAGCTTAAACCACATAGTCAAAAAGGACATTGTCTCTTTTGTGATCGTCCTGGGCATGATTTAAAGAACTGCCGCAACTTTGAAAAAATCCCCATTCAAGACCGTTGGAAATTTGTAAAGTCCAAGTACCTTTGTTTCAAATGTCTTTCTACCGGTCATAAATTAGCCACGTGTGACGCAAAACCTTGCAGTGTAGAAAATTGTAACCGTAACCATCATTTGAAACTCCATCGTAACCAACAATCCGGCGATAAATGAAAGAAATGGACGTCGGAGTCCATTTCTAAAAGTAAAACCTCTAAAAGTAGATGACGTCGTTTTGATAACTGATAATCAGTTACCAAGGAATGTGTGGGTAAAAGGGATTATCGAAAAAACCTTTCCAGGAAATGACGGAGTAGTACGTGCCGTAGAAGTACGTACTATAAAGGGGAAATTCATAAAACCCGCCATTAAATTAATAAAGTTAGTAAGACCAGCAGAAGTACAAGGCTGATAGCCTTATACGGGGAGGAGAATTGTTAATAGTTTGAGGTTTATTTGTTCACTCTTTAATAATAAGTTTATTCGTTCCTTAAATTTTAAAAATTAATCGTTAAATGTTTCCAGCCTTCAATTTAATTCAAAATATTTTCATTGAGTGTTTGAACTGATGTAATTATTGCCAGTTCTCGCCAACTCAAATATAAAGAGTTGAAGAAAGCCAGCAAAGAAAACCCCTAATGCTGAAGAAAACAATAGCCAGTCATAAAAGAGGCTGAAGCCAAGCCAACTAATCTATGTTAGTTGAAGAAATTTTCCCTTTCCTATTTCCCTTTCCACACCCCTCTCTCTCTTTTGTTTAAAATATTTGCAGGGCCTGACCACCTACTGTGGAGGGACAAGAGCGAAGGGAGGGGACTTCAGGTATCTCAACCGAGGAAGAAGAACGCCACTGCAGTTCACCTTCAACCATCGATAATAATTTCGTGCAAAGAAAACTGTATAAAAAGTAGAAAATAAAGTGTTTATAAATATATTTGAATTTGAATTTCTGAATTTCTCGTACAAATTAACAGGTACAGTAGACTCCCGCTATAAGCTGCCTTCACTTTAAGCCGCATTCAGTATAAGCCGGATGAACTCATTCACTATAAACCGGACCAAAATCGGCGCGCACATGGAAATGCAGTGTCGTCGAATTGTAATTAGGGTTGAATATGAAATAATTTCTAGGGCTCCTTAAATGGGTTTGCAGCAATTTAAAAAAAGTAAATGTTGAACTTTATAAAAGTTAATATACAATTAGATTAAAGAAAGAAATTTTTTTTTATAAAACAATAAACCTCCCAAAAATCCTTCGTACATCTTTTGTATTTTTTAACCACAGAAAAAATAAAAAACTCTCTTGTTATAAATTTTTATTAGAAATGATCAAGAAAATTAGTAAAAAGAATGTCCAGATAAAAATTTCAAAAAATATTGTTTTATTTATATTTTTAATCAAAAATGTTGTAAACTTCATCAAATTGTCACAAGGAAATATTTTAGAGTGCACGGTCCTGAAACTATTCCCTCTACAATCGTGGGGCGGAGCTTAATGACCTGTCTTATACTGAGTTTCGAAAACGTGACTATCCGGCTTACAGCGGGAGTCTACTGTATTATAAAAAATTTTATATTTCTTTTTAACCTTTAACTTGTCTGATTTTATAAACATGAATTTTTTAATCAAATTACACGTGTAAATACTCATGTAATAACATATGTTAATACACGTGTAATAACACATGTAATTCCTGTTTCAAATTCACATGTCTATTTACATATGTAAATATATGTGTAATTACACGTGTAAACATGTAATTACACGTGTAAATATACGTGTTATTATAGTGTCATTATACGTGTAATTAATGTGTATTTTTTCAGCAGGGAAATCTCTGCCTTTATTTATTTTATTTTATTAGATCGTCGAATGCAGCCTTTAATAAAGCGCAAATAACAATCATGAAGTTCCGTTATGATACGAACATAGAACCAGAGACTCAGCTTGAGGGCGTTTAAGTTTAGGAGTATCACATAATAAAAGGACGATAGATGCAAGCAGTCATTGAGTTGCATAAAGTCCAACATTCAACTATCACTCAACGTTCTACTCCAATCAATGGCCAGTCCAACATTAGTTGTAGTCTCAACTTCGTTATAGCCACAGGAACTGGAAAGGAGTCAACGCAAGTTCTAAACGCGAGGAACAAAGTGTCATTATTTAATAGTCATAACTTGAACAATCAAAATCCACAAACATCCAACAATTATGAATTATGTCGACTAAAACAAAACATGTTCAAATTGCACAACAACCGGGTTCCCCAACCCAAACAAACAAAACAACTAAGGATCTAAAAGATCTGAAATGAGTAAACAGGGATAAGCCGGATCCCAAACAGCAAAAGAAGGACAGAACTACGGCTTCAAGAACTGCAACAACAACAACAACTAGAGGAAACCAACATACCAAGAAAATTGCCAAGGATGCGGGTAATCGTGAGCCTGCATATAAGAAAGATGAAGAGGAGATGGAAGTTGAGCTTACTCCTCAAAAAAGGAAACACACGGATAGTGACTCTCCGCAAATATCGCCGCTGATAAAGAAAAAGGAACGATTAACTAATGAGCCAGAGAGTGTAGTACCAAATGAGGAAGATACCTCCTCAGACAAGGAAATTCTCAAATTTTCAGAGATTCCGGAGCATGTTCTTCAACATGTTCTGATTCTCAGAAAAGCGGTTAAAGAAGATAATGGTACTAACGAGAGTCTTGATACTCTTGTATCCATGCTCTATCAATTCCACAGCCAAATACATCACCTGCAAGGGAGAATGGAGGATAAAAAAATGGTTAACACAGCACCATATTACGCAGCAGCTGCTGCGGCAATTCCTCCGTAAAAATTGTCCGCTTCAAAATCGCTAAAACAGGCGGCTATCAGACCGCCAGAAAACGTTGTCTTTGTTGAATCGAAGACACCTGACCAAACAATAGACCAGACCAAGACAAGACTAATGACATGCTTCAACCCCCAAAAAGAAAAAGTTCAAATAAAAACATTAGAAAGACCAGAAACGGTCTTCTTATTGATTCGACGACACAAGAAGGACTAAAAAAAACTTTGAATACAGCACACAAAAAAACAAAGACTTCGACGTCCAGAGACCCAAAAAGAGGAACACTAGGATCATCATTCATGATGTTCCGAAGGACCTTTCAGAGGTGCAGCTCGCTGAATCAGTTCTTAATCAAAACTATAACCTAACAAATAACGAAACTGACTTTAATACAAATTTCGTCCCCCGTTTTAAAACGGGGAAAAGAAATACAGACACCGTTAATTGGGTTTTTGAGGTTTCTCCGGAAATCCGAATTGCCCTTTTAAAGCTTGGTCAAATTTAAGTAGGGTGGCTTACATGTAAAGTGCAAGACTATATCCTAGTGACGAGATGCTTTACATATTTAGGTTTTGGCCACATTTCTAAACCCTATGATAAGGAGACATATTGCTCCTCCTGTGCTGAAAGTGGCCACAATCATAAAGATTGCGCAAATAAAAATAAGTCTAAAGCATGTATTAACTGCAAAAGGCGTAATATACCCAGTGTGCACAGGGACATAGGATGTCTTTAGGACGTCTTTAGGACGTCTTTAGGACATCCTTAGGATGTCCATGTCCGTTCTAAGGATGTCTCAAAGACAGGATGTCCTAAAGTCATCCCATGTCGCTGTGCCCACTGGGTAGCTTATAATCATTACTCGATAGATAAAAAATGCCCAACCTATAAAGTAGTATTAGAAAGAACAATAAACTCAACAAACTATGGACCGTAAATCTGTCAAAAACTATAATAACACAAATACAATCAAAGTGGTGCAGCTAAACTGCCGTAGAGCAGCTAAAGTTCGTCCAGAACTTAGGCAAAAAGCGGTGGACAATGGTATAGACATCATGCTGTTGCAAGAACCTTACTCAAGGGATAACAAACTACTAGGATTGGGAATAAGTACAAGAATCATTAAACACGCCTCAGAGTCAATTCTGAGATTGAGGAGACTGAAGATCAACAAAATATAAGACGAAAGAATCTAATTATTCCTGAGGGAGAGACTGAAGAATTCACAATGGAGGAACTAATAGCAACACTAAATAAAATGATTCGCACTGGACTTCTTAAAATATATAATAAATGTTTGCAATATTCAGTCTTTCCCAATAATTGGAAAATTGGTGGAGTAATAACCATCTTGAAGGGCGAAGTCAAGGATCCAACTAATCCTAGATCATTCAGACCCATTTATCTCCTACCCATCTTGGGAAAAATCCTGGAAGCACTCATTCTAAGAAAACTAAACGCCAAAATAGAACCGGCATTATCACCATGACAATATGGCTTCAGACGTGGAAGATTCACTGAAGATGCTATCATTGAATTCAGAAACCATATAACAAAGTCTCAAGCAAAATACCACTGTGGGCACAGGGACATGGGATGTCTTAAGGACGTCTTTAGGACATCCTTAGGACGTCCATGTCCGTTCTAAGGATGTCTTAAAGACATCTTATGTCCTAAAGACCAAACTGTACCGCCTCATTAACAACTATCTCAAAGATCGTTCCTTTCTAATCAGGGATGGTTGCCAGGAAATATTTAAAAGGGTTAATAAAGGATGTCCCCAAGGTTCTGTTCTGGGTCCTGCTCTCTAGAATATTATCTTTAACGCGAGCCTAAAAGACTTAAAAATATGGACTGCCAAGCCGATGCATATGCAGACGACGAAGTAGTGCTGATTGAAGGTAACTTTAAAAAAGGCCAAGAAACTAAAGGGCAACAAGCAATAAATACAATAGCAAAATGGTGTGACGATAACAAATGGGCTCTTTCAACTAGCAAGTGTGTCCAGTTAATGTGAAAGAGATTTCTTAACAAGCAAGCTCCTCCCATCATAAAAGTAAATAACAATCAAATTAAAAGAGTTGAAACTTTCAATCATCTAGGCATAACATTCGGTTCGGCCGGTGTTTTTGGCATAACAGTTACACGTCATTTCGAGGAAGCAGAACATCCTTTTTGAACAAAAAAAAGAGTATTTGCATGAAATTTTCAAGCGAATCGAAAAGGTAAGAACACACATAATAATCAGGAATGATTAGGCTATTAGAAAGAAACTACATGTCACCAGTGTCAACGGTGTTAAAATCTTTTAATCCCTTACAACTTTACAAGAATACTAAATAATAAGTATCAATCTTTTTTACTTACATATGTTAATAATACAAACATTGTTATATCAATATAATTATTATTATTATTAATAAAACAGTTTATTGCACAGCACGTTGCATCAGGCATCTTCAATCACTAATAGCAATGTATATTACATTACACTATAAATTATCAACTTGATTGAATAATGTTTTCATAAAAAATTTGCAGTACACAAATAATATGTAACACGTGCAAAAGGTGGAGACATATATCAAAGTTACTCCTCCTGTCTCTGGTCTACTTGAACAAAGCATTACGATTGCCTTCGCGGATGTTAACGCAATGTGATTTCTGCACAGTGCTCTGAATGTCAACGTGAAGAAATTCAAGCAGGCTACTAGGGAACCAAGCTCTTTTCCTCGGGCGAGGGAAAGCGGTGACGGCAAAGTGAGTGTGTGGGCTTCCACCCCACTCTCTTGAAAAATGGTTGGACCATTTACAATAAGAGCCTCGGATAATTCAAGTGGTCGGTCCACTTATCCTCCACCCCCAACTATTGACGACGGGCTCGTTGCCTTGAGATTCTCCTGTATAGGCTTAGGACAACACATTCGCCTTGAGCACCCTGAGAATATGGACGAACGCGTTAACATCGTACGTGTGAAAGAGAGATGGACAGATGAGGAATCCAAAATGCTTACGAGAAGGGAAGCCGAGTTTTTGGTGGGCTGGGAAAGAGATGGAAGAGCAGGGTTCATAAACGTAGTGTTACAGGCGAAATTTCTGTTCTTTACAAGGGCAGAAGTGGACCTCTGACAAGATTTGACCATCTGGATGAATAGATCTTTTTGGGAATCAGATTCAACTGGGCAAGGAGGGTGAGAATAAAGCTTCTTGATTTAATAGGAAAAGATCTCACCTCATTAACAAAAGCACTCCTGAAGCCGCAACAACGGCTTTTTGCTCTTCGCTGTAACCTGGCCCCAAACTATACCATCAGCTAGCCTTGGGCAACGTACTTGTCGGCTCTTTAAATAGAGTCGACATAGCTATAAGATCAGCTGTACGAGGTTGGCTGAATTTGCCACCAGATACGCCTAAGCCATATTTCCATTCATCAGTGACAGACGGTGGCTTAGGCATTCCCTTGATGAGCTGGATTGCTTCGTTCTGGAGAAAGAGACGTCTTGAACGGCTACGCACGGCAGAGATTGGTGCAGCTAACTCGTTCCTCGGAAAAGAGAATTTAATATGCTTGGTTGGTGGTGAGAAATCAGACTTAAGATCTGTTCACAAAAACAAGGTCCGTTATTACCAAAGTAATGCGGAAATCACAGCTTTCATGGCCGGTGAGTACGGGATTCCGTCGAAAAACATGTCCTTCACTTTTACCACCATTAATTGGAAAAAGGTTTGGTCCCCTTGCTCAGCACGGAATCTGAGTGGCTGGGGATTTTTCCAGAAGGACTTTAAAACCGTGTCCTCTATGGTGCTTATTGGTGGGCTGGTAGCTTACAACATCTGTAACGCCAGCACAGCGATAAGACCAGCGAATCGCAGGGCAGTCGGGTGACAAAGGAAGAGCCTGACGTTAAATTTTAAGGTGCCGCCTGCCTTACAGGCGCAATATTTTAGGGACCAGCCGCATGACCTTGCTACATTTTAATTATTTTTATTATGAGTATGCGAGCTGGCGTTAAAAAAAATCTTAGGGTTTCTTAAGGTACATTCATACCTCAGTCTGCATGCAGCATGCATGCACGCTAAACCAAACGGCCGTTCACACCTTCGCTTTTCCGCTTATAAAAAATAATTTCAAATTTTTTGAATTCTTTAGTTCAACTTAGACGACTTGAATTTTTGGGGGAAAAATTATACTTTGATGATGGCAGGTAATTACTTTCCTGTAGAAAACTACCTTTTAAATAAGCCCAAGAACATTAAAAAGCGTTTATTGTTTTAGAAGTTATTCAAATTTTTGTGAAACATTAAAAATGAAGATTTTTTGAAAATATCTAAATAAAATGTTGGTCAAATCACTTCTATAAGGTCTTATTCTTCTCACAATTTTATCGTCTTTTAGTAAATAAATAGAAAAACATTTTAGTTTTTAAAAATTTCATGTGAAGAGGATAAATGAAGTTAAGGCGCAAAGGGCGTTAGGGTTGCTATTCCAAATCGCCTTCAATTTGATTGGCACCAGAGGGTGAATACCCAAGTTGTAAAGGACGGACGGTCGGAGGAGAAGAGTCTCATATTAGCGAGACGCGAAGCAGAACTGACTATCAGAGGGAACGGATTTCTCAATTTTGTTTTAACCTCAGAATTTGGCAATCGAAATATTGAATTTACTCAGTTGGCACATGGACATGGGATGTTCTTAGGACGTCTTTAGGACATCCTAAAGAAATCCTATGTCCCTGTGCCCACTGGCTATCAAAAGACAACCAAGAAAGATTCAACATAAGCAAAGGGTTTAGCAACTAATCCAAGAATTAATAGCTTCAAGTGATTCTGATGTATCGGAAATCATGACTGAAGATTCAGTAATTATAGAAAAACCGGTCTCTGTTTATCTGAGTGGTGATGATTTTCTGGACTGCTTCTATAACTTGGAACCTACAACGAAGGATGCTTCCTTTCATGCATTACAATTAAATAACATCTGTGCTTATGTCCCCAATTCCACCAAAGAGGACATATTAGTTTGTATTGCCTTATATCTGCAACGCATTATGCCATCAAAAAGACTTAGAATCATATCGAGGACTCCGCAGCCGTCTAATATCACCAAAAGACAGCTAAGCAGACAGGAGTATGCAAAGTCCTAAACTATGTGGCTTACATCTAGTAAGTGTAGCTCTTGTTGACTAACGATTAATGAACATGAGAAACTTCGAAAGACTTTGTCCAATAATTATTCCCAATTACGAGGATCTTAATTTAGCAAAAGAAACAAGAACGATGATTTGTAACTGTTATATTTGCCTAAGAGAGCGTCTTACTAGCTATTAAAAAGCAACTAGAGTTAGAGGCTATGTTCGAAAGCTTTCCATTAAAATCATATTCATTAACAGTTATTCGACAAGAGCTACACAAACTTTTTGGGAATTTCTTATTAGAAATATCAAACAGATTATTAATATGTTTTTGTATTACCTTATTATGTTTTTCAGTTAATAAGAAAGGCATAGAAGGTTTATTTTGAAAACAAATTTTTTTTCTACATAAAGCGCATACTTTCAATCGATTTTCTTTATGATCACATTTATGTTTTTGATGTGAAATAGACATTATTTCTTGACATAATAATTGCTCTTATACTTAAGTGCACTTGTTACAAAAAAATGCAAATACTATTGGATTATCCCAAATTGCACGTAATATTACTGTGATGTTACATGTAATATTAGTAATATTACAATGTAATATTACAGTAATATTACAATGTAATATTACAGTAATATTAAAATGTCCGCCTCAAGGTAATATTACGGGTAATATTAGAGTAATATTACACGTAAAATTACTGTAACATTACAAGTAAGATTACTGTAATATTACAGTAATGTTACAAAAAATTTCACAAAATTTTGTAAGAGAAATTTTATGAACTTTTTATTATTACCATGTAACATTGTTACAGTTACACGGTTACAAGCCTTAAACAGAATTTTGTGTACTTTTTTGTACACAAGAGAAATTTTATGAACTTTTTATTATTACCATGTAACATTGTTACAGTTACACGGTTACAAGCCTTAAACAGAATTTTGTGTACTTTTTTGTAACATTACT
>JUFY01027022.1:0-11898 GCA_001855655.1 Leptopilina clavipes | reverse complement strand
GCGCACTTGAGCATCAGTCCTAGGACTGATGGTGAGATTTCAAGATTCCGGCCTGCTTACATGGGGTACTTTCTTTGAATTTGTAGAATTCATTTTTTCTTGCTGTTTTGTTTGTCCTTTAGTAAAAAGCTCCGCCACTACGTCAAGGTCTGACAAGAATTTACATAGGACTGAATACACTGTGTATCCTCCTTTGTCTTTTAGTGCTAGGCAATTTTAAATATTCGTCCTGAAATTATAAGAATAGATAAGATTACATTATTTATTTGAGCTCTTACTAGCTCCAAGTTGCTCATCGCACCAATTTTATTTTATGGTACATGCATCTTTCGGTGACTCTAAATGAATATTTCACATTTTAGGAAGCGTCACAAAGCAAGCATCTTTGGATGAAAGTGTGCAAATGGATACACCACCTAGGAGTCCTCCAGAACCACTACCTGATGAAAAACTTCTGGAAATGGTGGGACCAGCTCCAATTCCTCCACAACTCAAAGAAAGACCTGAGATGACAGCAAAGCAAAGGTGGATCTGGGCCTATACAAAAATCATCCAGCAGCTAAACGTAAGTACTTTGCAAACTTCTACTATTAAACTTTAGTTACTAAACAAGTCTTTAACTAATTCATCAATTAAACTTAATCCTATCTGGAATTAGATTTTTTGTACCTTACTTTGTAATTCTAATATTTTCCATTTCTGGCATGCTCACATGACGTACTTTCTTTGAATTTTGTGAATCCATTTTTTCTTGCTATTTGGATGTACTTTAGTGAAAAGCTCCTCCACCACGACAAGGTCTAAGAATTTACATTATTCTTGGCAGTGGACATTTCTTGTCAATTTAACTGCAATTCCCAATAAAATTATCATTTATAATAACCATAAATAAACAAAATCTAACAAATCTTAGAATCAGCCTGATGATGATGACGAACCTAGTCATCGAAACGTCGCAATTTTAACGTTGACAAATATATTTTAAATAATGACATAACTCTTGTATTATTATTAATTAATCACCTTCCAATAAGGATCGAATTTTAATATGAACCAAATATAAATTCGGAAAGAAATTTAAACTTTTACTCAAATAAATAAATGTCAGTGGCAGACTTTTAAATAAATTATTATATACCTTTTTAAAGATATGGGAGATAAAACAAATTAAATATTTTATTAACCGATATAATTTTATTTATTTATATAAATAAATAAATATACGTTACAATACTTATAATTCATGAAATGGTCGTTTTTAGGAAGTATAATTCTCAATTAAAATTCTATCAATGAGGGTGTCGATGTCAATAACCATGTTCGACCTTCCTAAAAATGCGATATTCTATTAAATACCCGCATTTTACTCAACAATGTCAAAACTAACATTGTTGATCTTTGCCTTCAAATGTCTGGTGATTTCTATTAAATGCATTATTATTATTATTATTTTTATTATTATTATTATTATTATTATTATTATTATTACTATTACTATTACTATTATTATTATTATTATTATTATTATTATTATTATTATTATTATTATTATTATTTACCTAACATATTTGTATTAAGATTTTATCTTTTGTTCATGAAGATAATAATTAATGCACCTCAACTACACCTATATAAATTATAGAAAATTATAATTATTAATTAATTAATAAATTGTCTTTATAATTTATTAGAATTCTGGTTTAAAATAAAAAGTTTTATCAAATATCAATATCATGATTTAATAATGTCTTAGTTATGGATTAATTATTTTACAACAGAAAATTATGTAATTTCAAAATACCTTCTATTCATTTTAATTAAAATTATTGAAGCTGACAATTTTGGGTCAAATTAGTTCGTCTGCATATGCGAAATTTATATCCTCAGTTTATAAATTATTCCAGTTTTGTCAGTCAATATTTGACAACTTTTAGAAAATTAGATTAATCCTACCTGACGTTCTTTTTAAAATTAAATTAAATTTTTTTTTAAGGAAATATTGTTAAAAGTTAATTTTGTTTAGTGATAAAGTCATCTTTTTATAAAAAAACACTCAATCACAACCAAAAATAAGTGGCGAATTTCTCTCCTTGAAGGAAGAAATGTTGATTAGAATTGCAACCGAGAATGTCAGCTTACACGAAATGTCCATTAGCGTAGGCGTGTCGTCCCAGAAGATCCAAAGTACGCACCTGATACTTTAGTCTGTCAAATTGTATGTCTATTTCTCAAGTAAAAGTAACGAAAAATAACAAATAATCAATCATAATTTTTATCTTCATTTTTATCTTTTTAAAAATGTGAATAATAACTTAAAAACTAAATTTGTCTTGTTTATTATCCGTTTGTAATAGATTTTAGTTTTACATCTCTAATAAAAATAAAATGTTACTTTTGCAGTTCCAAATGAAAACGCTCACGTATTATTTTTTACGTTTATTTAAACTCTTACATTTTTTCTGTACACAAAAATTATCCTAAATTATTATCTCTGAGATGAAGTTTACATTTAATTTTTATATTGTCACTTCTTCCTCTAGAGGTGCAGATTTTCTACACTCATAAAGTTTCAGCCCTAAAACTGCTGCTCTTTGAATAGCACAGTAACCTAAAAAATTAATTTTTACCAATAAGGTATATATTTATAGAAAAATTATTTTATTTTGAAAAAGTATTAAATTTTAGTAAAAATAAAATTTTTTTATCGTTTTTTACTTGTCAGTAAATAAAAGTTTTATGTAAAAATTATTAAATTGGTTAAAACTTACTCAATCCAATTTTCTTATGTTCAAACTGATAAGATTTGAAATTGGTACATTCCCACCAGTGTGTACTACCCTCTACATTTTTCATACATTCTCCTAAACATGTTAAAGGATTAATTATAATAACTCATCATATTTTATTTTCATACTTTTTGCAAATTTAATATAATTTTGATATAAATTTTTCCAAAAAAATTTTTGGTTATGTACTTTTTAATATATATTCAATTCAACTTACGATAAACATCGCGTTTATCAAGTAAATGTAAATAGTCATATCCATTGGATGGTTTACATGTAACGCAATAAAAAAAGCAAATTACCAAGAAACAAAAAATATTTATAAGCTTCATGTTAAGTTCAATAGTGATTAAATTTTTATTGCTGAAAAAAATATCTCAGCTCTTTTTATATGTAGCAAGTAAATCTAATGTCAATAGATTTGATTTGTATAATTAGAATTAACATTCGTATGATAAAAACACCTGCATTTTGTTTAATAATAGAAATTGTAATTGATTATTCTGAGAAATAATAAAGACAATTCGTACAAGTGTTCTTATTGTTAGACATTAATATACTCAACTAGCAAAAGAAGCATTAGCCTGAAAAAAAAATTCCTAAATAATCATAATGCATTAAAACCTCTATTCGATCATCAGTAAAAATTAAATTATTAATTTAAAAAAATCCAAAATGTTATTATTGTTACGGACAATAGGTACTTAATTAAAGTTATTAAATTTTTAATTAATTTCAAATAACGTTGTTAATTATTTATTAATTGTTAATTCAATAATTATTGAAACGCAATATAAATATTTAAATAATGATTAAAAAATAAGTGTTTCTTTATTATAATTTTAAATAATTTTATGATTTATTTTTTTGTCACAAAGTCTTCTTCCGCTTCCTCCGTACATAGGGATTGAAATTTCAAGTGTAATGACCTTAGGAAAATTCTATATAGGTTAAACATTAAGTTATGCGACAATCAAAAGCCCGTATGTCTTGTGGCCTACGAACTGAAATTGCCTTCATCGCAAGGACTTTCCTCCCGCAGTCTTCATCATCAGCTAAGTCAGTTTGGTATTCAAGTCTTCTCAAATTCTTCAGTCTTTAATTAACTCTCAACGTGTGCTATTCGATGAAAAAGAATTTTAAACTCAATTCCTTAAAGGAATTGTCTTTTAAAATTGAAAAAATTTTCTATTTCATAATTGCAATTTCCATCCTTGAAAATTGCAATTCTCAACTATAGCTAAAAATATTCTCAACTATAGCTAAAAAAATAAAGGTATAAACTTATCGTCTCGTTGGTTTGATGGTGAAAGATTTTCACATTCACGTGGCCTATCCTCCACGGGGGTTGTGTTAACTTAAGTGAAAAAACCTGCGAGAGGTCTTTTTCAACGAACCACCATCTTGTGTATGGACCACAGAAAATAGACGACTCGGAAGCACATTGCAAGTCGAGTGGACGACCAAAGTGGATCAGTGAATTCATCAACTCACTTGAAATTACTTCGAAAATTCATTATTCTCAACGAACAATTTATCTTCTTCTTTTTGTCCTTTTGAAATTATTATTTGTCCTTTTCATTCTTGTGATAATTTCATTAAAGAAAGTGCTTTTTTCCTGTGTGACTGAGAATTATCAATTTGTGAACAACATAAAAGATTTTATTCCCAAAAATTGTTATTTTCATTGGAGTAAAATAATTTAAAAAAATAATTCAGTTTCTTGTCGGAAAATATTGAAATTTATCATTGTCAACAATTGAATTCTGTTGTTTAGAATCGAAGAATAAAATTAGAGGCGCAAAAAAGCAGAGTAAAAATAAATGGCCTTCGAGTACGAGGTTCACACTTGATAAGCACTGACCGGAAGAGGTAAGCCCGGATGTTGACTATCGGCAAGATAATTCAAGGTATAGTCGAAGTGTACTCCAGTCTCGAATTGACAAGCCAAGAGAAAACTTGACCTTTATTAGCTGAACGTGAAAAATGTAGAGAAGACAAAAACTTTTTAAAAACAAGAATTTTTTTTCGTAGAAAAAAAAATAGACCGGATTTCTGAATTTGAGTACCAGTTAGAATGGAAAATAAGGGAAAATCAACAGAGTGGGCCTTGCTTTTTCCCCTAAAGGCAGGACTTTTTGCAATGAAGACATCAATCACCCCCCTGCGAAAGGAGAAATCCCATAAAGAAAAATATTCCCAACGTGTCAGAATTCGAAGAGGATCATCCCTATCAGATTTGGATAAGCTTATACAAAATAAGTCGACATTACCCGATGTGGTGAGATCTACGGAAAAAGGTTCTGAATCACTTCCTCATTCTCCAGCATTGTCAAGGACAAATTTACAACTTGGAAGTCCACAAGTTAGAGGGAGCATTGGTGATTTAATGAATCTTAAAAAATATGGTGGATCCACTTGGAGTGTTAGGAGTGAAACTTTAATTGCCCGAGTTGTGCCACTCAGTACGGTGACTCCAAAACAAAGTTCTCCAGTTGAAAGGGATGAGGAAGATTTTCTTGACGACTTTGTCGAATACCAAACAGCAGGCGAACCCTTGACTTGTGCACAGAGAACAGTGAGACTAAGCAAACTTATTAAAAAACAACGCAGACAATCCAGAGTACTTAGTCCTCATGCATTACTTAAGGGAATCAAGGAATCCGTCCAAGGAGTAAGTTTACTATTATTAGATTTCTGAGAAACATTATTTACGAGCTAGGGGAAAAATTACAAGTTTTATAATTACCATTGAATGACAAAATTAAAACAGTTGAGTTTCGACCCTGGAAATTTACTAACTAATTTACTAACTATCGTAGAAGAAAATTTTATTTACGCTATTAATTATTTACGAGTTCATTGAGAAATCAATTTTCAATCTGATAATCTAACAAATTAGCAAAAAGTTCTACAAAGTCAAATCCTAGTGAATGTGTTGAGGAGTTCACTAAGAACTTAGTTTTCGACTTCATAATCTGAAACCTTAGGGGGTATTAAAAGCAAATCATATAAGTCTCTTGAAGATACATATATGTCATGTACATTGCAGTAGGCAATCGACATGGTATACAAGTTAATATTTAATAACAATTCTTCTCCATTTGCTTGATTAGATCCAACAGGATTATCCAGAAAGTTTTAAGGTAAATTATCATCAGGAGTAGAAAATATACCAAAATTATCATTGTTCATAGTACATGTTATTCCGATTGAAAATTCAGTACGCGATTTTGTGTACCATTCAGCTTTACCGAAATTTAATGTTACGTGATCCAAGTTATTTCCCTATGGAGCAAAATGCATCTTCTTCATGATGATGTTCTATATTCCTCGGCGAAATTTTTGATGCGAGAAATCCTACTGTCCGCTTTGAAAAAATAGAATCACAAGAGAGTTTTCATTTCTCAATCCACTTTTCAACATAATTCCAATCACAATTTCTCCAAAGGATCTGTTAATGTATCTGTAGTAAAATCTTCGAATTTTTAAATAAAAATTTTTGCTTTTTATTTTGTAGACTTCTGTCTATGAATTTTATTTTTGGATAAAAAAATTATGCCCATGGGTCTGGCTTGTGATTCTTCATTGTATAACTGACACTGTACACAATGTGTCACGTAATTATGTACATCACTCCAAACATCTGGTCAATAGTATTCTCTTGCGACTCTGTCGTAAGGCTTCTTCACCCTCAAAAAAAATTTTTTTATTTCTATTTAAAAAAAAAATTTGCATTCCAAATATCCAGGTTAGTAATTACTCAGGCAAATATTTTTGAATTTTATAAAAAAGTTTGGCAAACTAGTTATTCCTGTGAAATGATTTCAACTGATATGGAAAATTCCAATTTCAAATAATTTAAAAAAATTGAGTCTACAAAAATTTTTATTAATCGAATAAATTTAAATGAATATTTTTTATTGCAGAAAAAATTTTTGTGGAATTTTAATAATTCATTATACAGGATTATTGAAAATGGTTTAATGAAAAATATTTATTGAATGTATTAAATTAAAATACGTGTTTGTGAAAAATTCAGTTTTTTAACTGGAACTCTTGGTGCTAGAAAAAATGAAGTATCGACCAACTAGTCTGTACGAGGTACTTGGAGGCACCTCGTTAAACTTAAAACGTACTCTACTGACACAACGGAAAGACACTCACGTGGTTTGAAATATTCATATGATAACTGGTTGTTAGTAAAGGTAAATGACCTACATATTTTCCCAATAATCCGTTATTTAATTTTCACTTAAGTCTCCTTGATATATCAAACTTTTACTATAATTTCAAATAATAATTATTTAATGAATCAAAACAGATGAATAAGCATTATTCTGCTAAAATCAGTTATTGGAGTGAACATGGTTTTGTACTTTTTTTTAAAACAATAATTGCAAAATAAGTTAAACATTCAAATATTATGAAAAAAATTGTATCTGAAACAAAATATTGTAGAAAAGCAGTAACATTTTTTCTAGAGCATCAAGAGACAGCAGTGTGGGACATACATATAATGAAACAGTTGAAACACTGAACACGATCTCTTCAACATAAAGTACATGTGTCAAATGTCGGATTTCATCTCATGGGCAGTAATGATGTGAAATTCCCTTTTAAAAAAAGTTCTTTAAACAATACCCAGAAATATGAATAGAATAGTTTGTTGAAAAATGTACAATTCTAAAAAAAATTGAATTATTTTGCAAAAAAATTTATTAATGTGAAAAATTGAAAATTTATTTTCTCCCAATACAAACAAGAAGCGAACGACAATAAGATCAAGAAAGTTTATAAATTGTATCTTTTTTTTTTAATTTTTCCTGTCACGAAAAATGGAGGAAACTTAGTTGAATCCGTGGCTCTTGTAATGGTTTAATACCACTTACAAACAACTCTTGTAGTGTGAGGAACCACTATAAAAAGTAGATTATTTCGAGCCAATCTTCGCCTAGGGGATAAGAAATGTGAAGAAAATAGAAAGACGTGTAAGCGCACTATGAGTTTAACGAGGTATCTTCTTTGTAGCTCTGGGTATTATCACAAATCGACTGCAGTCTGGAAGCGACTATAATTTTAAGTAAATAAGTCCTCAACAGTAATTCAGTTTTTTAATTTTAATAATAAAGAACAGTGAGTTCGAACCAAGTCCCTTAAAAAAATATTTCTAGTTTTCCGAATTCTTGAACTAATCGCATAGCATCCATAAAAGATTGTTGATGAGAACGTGGTCATCCAGTAACTATTGAAGGTAAAATATAATCATTTTTCCCTGTCGAATATTTTCTTCTTTTGATTTATTATTCGTATAATCCATTTTAAACATTTGCCTTCTACTTTTGACCCAGCATCAACTATATATTGTTGAGTCAATTTACCTAATCCTTAACATGGATTAAAAGTTCCTCTATATGAAAGACGATACATATAAAATTGTAAAGAGGTGTCATTACGATCACCCTGAGTATGATTAATGTTTACAGTCCATCCGGAATCATCTGAAGAAAACATTGAAGGATAAGTCATAGGATCAGCATTTGCACTAAGACTGAAAATTGATATACTTTTTGAATCCTTTGGGTGTATAGATATATCACGTTCCATAAGAGGTTCATCATCTTTACTAACAAATATAATTGCTACTTCATTACAAGATGGAACATTAAATTTATTTTGATTTAATGATCTGTCACGTTTAATCCACATTTCAATATTTCTTACTGGCAAATAATAATTTCTTGAACCCAGCTCATCTAGTGCACTTCGACATTCCTAGATCAATTTTGATTCAATTTTTGGATTTTATAGTGAATCTTCCTTGTACCATTTATGGTTCGACACAATTAATAGTCATCGACTATTCGACCTGTTAAGGTTTAACAATTTTGGATGCTTAATGGTAAATAGTTTACCTGTGGGATCTTTAGCTAGAATTTTGTAGAGTTTTGATTCTTCTGGTATTCTTTCGATTCCCTTTCAAAAGCTCCTCCAACTATTCACCTGGAGGAGTCAATGGGACTTTCCCTGCCTCTTTCATAAAAGAATTAACATCCGTTTGGTACATCCCTGCTTGCTATTTTATTAACCTATATGTCACGTCATTAAATATATAACAAGTAATTTTTACCAAAATTTTGATGTGTATTGCATAACATCTTCATAACCTCAAGGCACCTAAAGTTTAAAAGTGCTATATAGATTTGTCCATATATTATTATTTTCCTCTTTTGAAAGTAGATCATAAAGTGTAAATATATAGTGTCGAGATTTTTCAAGGTTCAAGGAGTAAATTTTTACGTTTGGCTATAGGAAAAAGACCGATCAAACTTTTCGAGGCAACCGGTGCAAAAGCCACAAAACCAACGGAATTTATTACCTCTCTAGTAATAGGGTAACGTGCTACTAACCGATAAAGCTACAGAATATATTGCTAAACATGTAGCACCATGCGGTGTTGCGAGATACTTTTGTCAGTTTGAGTCTTGGAGTTTTTGGCCATGATGTACAAATTCTATAGTTGAATGATTCCAATTCAACTACCGCAATTTCAGTATTCACTGAAAATTGATATCGTAACCCATACACTCCCTTGTTAACAAAAACAATTTAAAATTTATTTCAATTTTTAGAGATATACATACCCATAGATAAGATGATAAATTTAAGTTCATATGAATTTAATTAAATTTTTAGTATTTAAATATTTTACTAAGTTTAAGAATTTTTATTTATTCAAATTGTTATTTCATTATTTGACAGATTGAGATTATGAAACCTACCATAATTATTTATATGTTTTACAAATTTTAAGAATTCTCACTTATTTTGTGATTATGCATTACCTGTATGAATGCGAAGATAATAGAATTTTTGAACAGTAATGTAAATCTGATAACAATATACATCTGCATACATATTCTAAAATGTGTGCTTTTATTAAATAGAAATCAACCATGAATGAATAATTATAACTTTAAAAAGATAAGTATGACAATTGTGAAAGAAGTAGACGTAATAAATTTTGTAAGTTTATTATAATTTGCCACATTAAAATCGTATATAATTATAATAATTTAAAGATAGTGGGAGAAGTGAGGAGAATAAAAATAGTTGCTTCTTTGTTAAATCAAAATTAGAAGGACGACCAAAATGGTTGAGACAAACATTCCCAGAGGGATATTATTGCTTTCGAATGTAATCGATGTCCGATAACCCCGAAATCCTTAGCTTTGTGTGTTAACTGTTAACTATGGCATGCAGTAAATGTTTAGAGTATCAGAGTCACTTTGGCGACTGATTAATGATGACCTCTCTTCTCACCATATCTGTAAATTATTAAATATTAAATTTCTCAATTATTAAAATATCACTAATCAACATTAAATTATGTAAACATGAATCAACTATAAATTGTCACTATTTGGAAAATATAATTTCTGTTAAACTGCAATTTAATTATTTCCAAAAATTTAGTAATTATTTTTAGAGAAACAAACAAACAAACAACTACAGACAATGGTAGAAAATACTTTGTCCAAAATTCTGCAGCTTTTATATGCTAAATTTTCGAGATTAAAGCTCTAATAACACGTGAACTTTTTTTAGACATATACTTAATACAGTCACATATAACCTTAGTTGACATATCTAACAAGTTAATTGAATATTTTTGGGTTAGAATGTAGAGTATCACTTAATTATGTGATATACGATATTATTTCAGTTTCAAGGGAACATCGTATATTTCTTATCCAATAGAGAGAATATGGGTCTTTGGTTTTACTGTGTCAGATATAAAGTTACCAACTTCCGAGTCGTAACCAAAGGTTCTATATAAGTTTGCTGTATACACATTTACTATATTATGTTCAATAGATGGTTTCAGCACATCATCTCTTTATGTTACTAGCAAATGATAGCTTCTTGGATTACGATTTAACAATCACAGAAGTTTATTGAACTTAATATTTTATTATCAATTTCATTCATAGGCAATTTAAACTCAAATATTTGTTTATTTAATTTAATTAATATTCCTAATTGTTGGTCGAATTTGACATCAGGTTTGCTCTTTGGTTTAATACGCCAGTACCGAAATAAAAGATCAAGGAATAGGCGGCATAAATTTATATTTCTTAACTTTTACAAAGATTGACTTTACGATTATTTTAAGATAAAATAGTGCTTTTAAGCATTAACAGTTTCTCCTGTAATTTTTCGACTTGTGCCTAAGGCGCACACTGGTAGAAGATGTATTGGAATTGCGCCAGAAATTTCTCACGAGAATCCCGTATTACTTACTTTTAAATAAAAAGGGAAACTAGAAAACTTTACTCTAATCTGTATTATTTAGATCAAAAATTTATTTATTCATAGTCAGAAAAGATTTAATACTGTCAAATAATAAAAATCTGGAACATTCTTATCACCCGCATATATAAAATAAAGAAATGTATTTAAAATTTTTTTTGAATGGCTTTAAAATTGTCTTCACTTTCAAGAAAATATTCCACTCGAAGAACAGTATATTAAAGCACCTTTACTCATATTTATTAATTTTTCTTTAAAAATGAAGTGAAATTTATCAAATTCTATAGTTATTTTATAAATGTGGATATTTAAGATCATTTAATAGAAAAATTGAAAAAGTAATGTAATAGCTTCTTCTAAAGTTTTCTTATCTTTATTAAAACTAGCCTGATAAAAGTATATATGGACTATAAACGAAAGTTGGTACTTTAGAACGATATAATTTATCATACGATATAACGTGTCTGGAAGCTTGCTCTTCTCTTCGATAGAAAGGGGAGTCTCTCCTTATACATTACGGAACGAATGTACCTATACAATAATAATAGATGTTAAGGAAAGTTTCAGATACAGTCTCCTTTTCTTGTCAGCCAACTTGTCTTACCAGTTAAATAATTTTATGAAAATTTCATAACTTTATTTTAATTTTGTATATTTATTATGCATAGCAATTATTGATTTAATGTTGATAAAGGTATAACTATACACCGAAAGTGAAACCATTTGATTAGAATTAATTTAGGACCAATGGATAGGAGTTTGGATTAGTTAAATAGTACTTACGTAATTCTCCCTAGAT
>JUFY01027020.1:0-19649 GCA_001855655.1 Leptopilina clavipes | reverse complement strand
GATTAGTAACAAAGAACATATTATAAAATTAGTGTATAACGACTGAGAACATCCCATGTGGAAAATACTCATAGAAGACTTGATGCGTTATATTATCTATAAAGTTTTCGTAAAGTTTTACTAGAAACGTAAAACTGTAACGATACTGTATCAAATTTGTACAGTAAAACTATACCGTCTAAAAACTTTAATTGTTAATAACTTAACCAAAAAAAAATTTGTTTCATCTAAAAATTTTAGAAAATTATTTTAATCACATTGGAACAAAAAAATAATTTAACTTTTAAAATTAAATTTTAAATTTTCGTGTTAAATTTTGTTAAGTTTTTTACCACCGAAGCGCTGTGTTCGCCTTTCTTGACTTCTTCTGATTTTGGGTGTAGCAGACGCAGTTTTGGGCAGCTTAAAATGAAAATACTAAAATATATATTATAATCTCTAATATTAAATTTGTACAAAAAGTTGAAAGTAACGTGAGAATTTGGGTTTTTTCATAAAATTAAAAAATTAAAGTTTCGCTAGTGAAAAGTGTTTATAATTTTCTTTTGATCAAATGGATTAGTGACCTAACCTAAGATTGAATGTCAAGTACAAATAAAACATGTGTGATATTTGATTTAATATACACTAATAAATAATAAATGTTTAGTTTCTTAAAATTTTGTGAAATAAGTTTTTAATGTTTGAGAAAATGTTCGAATTAGTTGATTTTTTTTTAAATGAGGAAAAAGTCAATGCGCATTATTTGCCAATAGGAAAAATCAGTCTAGGGATCACAAACTTTACTTTTATTTTTAGTAATTTGTTTTAAATTAAAAGTAAAAAATTATGCAGCGTGAGACAATTTTTTTAAATTTAAAATTCTTTTGTATTTAAAAATGAAAATAATAAAATATGTTCCAACTGCACAAATCCGACCTTATTTTCCGTATACGAAAATCCACGCGTGGAAATTTAAAAACAATTCGTCCGGATATCCGCAAGGGAAATTTTTTTTTATCTTTTTAGATACCCGTTAAGAGATATTTAAAAATAGACATGAAATTAAAATTTTGAGACCCTGAAGAGTTCATAATTTATTATTTTTCACGTTCCTAAAGTGCTTATATTAAAAATATTTGACATTTATTTATATAATGAAAATTTTTTCATGTTGCTAAAGAAAAAAGTTCGAAGCACTAAAAACATAAATTTTGAAATTAAAGGAAAATAATTATTTATCAAAGATCCAGAAAATTTGTGCCCTTAAATATGTAATTTGAACAGGGTAATTTTTCATTTCCTTCCATCGAGCAATAAAAAGGACGTGAAACGACCTGAAAATATTTTAATTTCACGAAATAAATCAAATTAATAGGTTACCGACACTTATTTGGATTTTGCAATTAAATTAGAAGAATTCTACTAAATTAATAACTATTCGATGCTTTCGCAAAAGAAAGTCAGATTTATTGGTTCATTTAACTCTATTTTCCCCGTCCGAATTTCACCAAGAATGGAGCGATTGTCCTGATCAAAAAACGAATAGCGAAGATACCAAATTGATTGAGTCGTTCTGTGAGATGAAGGTGGAGATTGGAATCTGAAAGGAAATTCTCTACTCTCTTCGAAAACTCCTTCCCTCATTTTCCCTATTTGTATTCTTACTAAACAAATTTTCTTTCACATTATTCCAAAATAGATTCATCATCCATTTAAAGAATTCTTTACAATTTGACGTAAAATTCATTTGACATAAAATTCATTTGACATAAATTGCAAGTAACAAAAAATTATTTTGACATAAATTGCATTTAACATAAGATTCATTTGACATAAATTTTAATTGACATAAATTTCATTTGACATACAATTTATTTTGAGATAAATGTCATTTGACATGAAATTAGTTTGATATAAATTTAATTTGATATATAAAATTTATTTTGAGGTAGATGTCATTTGACATAACATTCGTTTGATATAAATTTTATTTGATATATAAAACTCTTTTGACATAAATTGCATTTAACATAAAATCATTTGACATAAATTTTACTTGACATAAATTTCATTTGACATAAATTTCATTTGACATAAATTTCATTTGACATAAAATTCATTTGATACAATATTTATTTGAGGCAAATGTTATTTGACATAAATTACATTTGATACAAAATTTATTTGAGGCAAATGTTATTTGACATAAATTACATTTTCAACAAAATTCATTTAACATAAATTAAAATTGATAGGAAAATCATTTGACTTAAAACTGATTTTACATAAAAATTACTTGACATAAATATCATTTGACAGAAAAATCATTTGACATAAAGTTTATTTGACATAGAAACATTGGCGCGAACTTTAAAAGTATCTAATTAAATATTCTCAAGAAAATTGTGATTAATAATTTTTAAAATTCGAGTCAATTTTTTTTATGTCAAATGAACTTTATGTCAAATAAATTCCAAGTCAAATTAATTTTAAGTCAAATGAATTCCAAGTTAAATGACATTTATGTCAAATGAATTTTATGTTAAATGACATTTATGTCAAATGAATTTTATGTTAAATGACATTTATGTCAAATGAATTTTATGTTAAATGGCATTTACGTAAAATGAATTTAATGTCAAATGAAATTTATCTTAAATGATTTTATGTCAAATAAAATTTGTGGAATATTCAGCCAACAAATTGTGTGAAATAATAATTTTTAGTATATTGAGGTATTGTACTAGTTCATCGTAAACGGAAGGGGCTTCATTTTGTTATTGATTATTGAATTCTTGTCTAGCTCTCTCGAGAAAACTGATACTCTCTTCTGTTAAAGAAGAAAAAAAAAACTATCATTATGTTGATACAGGCGCTTACAGTTCACGTTTAGTCTACGATTTCTTCTCAACTGTCATCTTCAGTTCACTCTTTTCCAAGTTATTTAAAATCTCTGTGATCACAAAGTCTTGTATAAGTATAAATGAAGTAGAAAATAAGCTTTCTACATTCTTTGTTTTCCATTTCTCGGTTTGAAAACTAAAAAGACTGACAAAGAGAGAGAAAGAGAGAGAGAGAGAGAGAGAGAGAGAGAGAGAGAGAGAACTGAATCAAATAATATGCAGCATTCGTATTCCCTTGTATAATTTGTTATCATTTCCTTTGTTGACTCTGCCATGTGCGTGTCTTCTTTAATGAACGCTAAGCTCACGATACAAACGGAAAGGATTTTATTATATAAGAATAATATTTAAAACGTAAATAACAAGCCTAAAGGAGTAAGGAGATTTGAAATTCCAAATGCGAAAGGCAAACAGGAAAAAAAAGAAATTTAATAACCGAGTTTTGCATAAAGAATCGAATACCATGTACAAAATACTTCTTTTCTCTCAAATTGTGAAAATAAATTAAATTATAATATTTTTATAGTATTTTATTTTATTTTATTTTATTTTATTTCATTTTATTTTATATCTAATTCAAATTTTCTGAAAATCGTTGAATATTTACGATGAGTTTTATCGCTGTAATGATTTTGACTGCCTCTTGTTATTTTCCTTCGCTCCTCAGGATTTCACTTGATTGTGCAATATCAAGAGACAACTTATGAATATTTAAAAATATAGCAGGAACTTCTTCGAAAAACTTGACATAATTTCTGGGGTGAAATTTTGTAATTTGATTGTGACTTTCATTTTGACTTTGATTTTGACTTTAATTTTCATTTTAACTATGACTTTGATTTTAATTTAAATATAGTGTTTTGGAATTTAATAATGACTTTGTTTTTAACTTTGATTTAGATTTTGACTTCGATTTTAACGATTTTGATTTTACGATTTTGACTTCGAATTACACTTTCAATTTGATTTTCAATTTGATATTGGGATTTTGAATTTTTACTTTGATTTGTCGAATTTAATTTAGATCTTAACTATGATTTTCATTTTGACTTCGAGTTCTGTGATTTTCACTTCGAATTTAACTTCGGTTGTGATTTTGAGTTTGAATTTCAATTCGACTTGGAATTTACCTTTAATTTTTCGATTTCGATTTAAATTCAAACTTTAAGTTATAGATTTTGATTTCGAAATAAACTTTGATTACGATTTTGATTTTGCAATTTTTTATTTTGATTTTGACTTTGATTTTAACTTTGTTTTTGATTTTGATTTTAACTGTTAATTAAACTTTGATTTTCATTTTGACTTCAAAATTCATCTTCGATTTTGCGATTTTGATTTTGCAATTTTAATTTTCATTTTGACTTTGATTTTAACTTTGTTTTTGATTTTGATTTTGACTTTAAATTAAACTTTGATTTTGATTTTGACTTCGAAATAAACTTTGATTACAATTTTGATTTTGCAATTTTGATTTTGATTTTGATTTTGATTTTAACTTTGTTTTTGATTTTAATTGACTTTTAATTAAACTTTGATTTTGATTTTGACTTCGAAATAAACTTTGATTACGATTTTGATTTTGACTTTGATTTTAACTTTGTTTTTCATTTTGATTTTGAATATTAATTAAACTTTGATTTTAATTTTGACTTCAAAATTCAACTTTGATTTTGCGATTTTTATTTCGATTTTAGATTGGTTTTTAAATTTGATTTTGACTTATTTTTACTGTTGATTTTACGGTATTAATTTAGAACTTATTTTTGATTTTGACTTCGAATTTAATTTCGATTGTGATTTTGACTTTGATTTTCACTTCGACTTTGAATTTAACTTTAATTTTTTAATTTTGACTTAGATTTTAACTTTGAGATATCGATTTTGTCTTGTATTTAAACTTTGATTTTGCGATTTTGAATTCGATTTTAACTTTAATTTTAAATTTGTGTTTAAATTTAATTTTGCGATTTTGAATTTAATTTTGACTTTGTTTTTTAATTTTAATATTGTTGTTTGGAATTTGATTTTTACTTTGTTTTTAACTTTAATTTTCACTACGATTTTAATTTTAATTTTAATTTGACTTTGATTTTAACGGTGATTTTACAGTTTTGAATTTTACTTTAACTTCAAATTAAACTTTGATTTTGAATTTCAAATTGATTTTGTGATTTTGACTTTGTTCTTTACTTTGATTTGTCGATTTTGACTGCGAATTAAACTTTGAATATGATTTTAATTTTGCGATTTTAATTTCGATTTTGACTTCGATTTTAACTTTGATTTTAAATTTGATTTTAATTTTGACTTTTAAATTTAACTTTGATTTTGATTTTGACTTCGAATTTAACTTCAATTGTTATTCAGATTTTGATTTTCACTTCGACTTTGAATTTGACTTTGATTTTTCAATTTTGACTTAGATTTTAACTTTCAGATATCGATTTTGACTTTGAATTAAATTTTGTTTATGACTTTGATTTTGCGATTTTGAATTTCATTTTCATTTTTTTTTAAATTTTAATACTGTGGTTTGGAATTTGATTTTGACTTTGTTTTTAACTTTGATTTTGATTTTGACTTTATTTTTAACTTTGATTTTGATTTTGACTTTGATTTTAACTTTGATTTTGATTTTGACTTTGATTTTGACTTTGATTTTAACTTAGATTTTGATTTTAACTTAGATTTTGATTTTAACTTAGATTTTGATTTTGACTTTTGACTACAATTTCAATTTTGCTTCTGATTTTGACTTGGATTAGAACTTCGAATTTTTTTTGATGAAAATAAAATTCAAAATCAGAATCAAAATGAAATTATACAATTAAATCTCTGAATGATTATTTAAAAAATTTTTCCCCATACTGAATATCTTCATAGGCAGATTTAGAAGTACTTATGAATTACAAAAAGATCAATGAGCGTGACAATAGTTTTGGATTAAGAAGTTCAAGTCGAATAGCGATAAAGGCAGAATTCAGAGTTTATGAAGATCAAGTATGAGAACAACGAGAATAATGTCAACGAAGTTATTTGATTTTATATGGAAAACTTTATCTACATAGCTACATTATTGTATTCCCAAAGACAATGATGTGCCACTTTCTCCATTTCTCTCATTTACACAAAAGTCCATTTCAAAGCAGATTGAAAAGCTCCATCCTCTTGAAAACTTTCGCCAAGTATTCTCATTTTAGAATAGCGCAAAATGCTTTCAGTAAAGTCGTGTGTCGAAATTTCAGGCGTTTACGATTATCAAACTCTGATGTCTCTGTTTTTTTTTTTTTGGAGAGGGAGAAAACTTTTCACTTACCATCCATTTTCGGTTTCTTCGAGATTAACAAAAAGGAGAAATAATTCTTTTTCTTTGTCTTCTGATTAGAAATGTACATGGGAAAATTTGCCAACTGACGTTTTCTGTGTATTGGTTTTGTTCGATGATGCACTTGAGAACTTCTACGATTCGAGTTTAAAACCGACGCCAACGCAGAACAGTAGTGTCCCTCTTGTAATTGCATTAAATTGCTCAGAGCGTCGCTCGTTTCCCACTAGACTAGGCAGAGTTGAGTACATGAGTACACTACTCGTTGCTTTACGAGGTACATACGCGCGTTATGTGTAAAGCGGACAAGGCTTTGAGAACATAGCGCCGCACCCGGTGACAAGTTCATTTTCAAACAGAAAGAAAAAAAAATTCCCACCTTTCAAAAAACACCTGGTAAACTTGACTGGAAGTAGAGAATTAATATTCAACACACAAGTGAACCGTTTAATTTAAATTTTTTGAGAAATTTTTCTCCTTGAGAGATTCTCTAATCTTCAGTCAAATAATTTTTCTGAGGGAATTTATTTGTTTCCCTCGAATTGATTATCCATTTTGCATTTGGATCTTTGGTAATGATTATTCTTTTCCAGGATGAGCTGATGACTCTAATCCTAAAACTTGTTGCAAGATTTACTACGCTAGAAGTTTTTTTTCGATTCCTTTCCATCTCTTGTCGTATTTAGATGATTTGCTCTTGAATGGAATTATCACAAAGGATCAGCGCTTCCGAAATCCCTCAAAGATTCCCAGCTCCATAGGAGAGAATATTCTGGACCTAGCGGAAGAGGATCTACTTAAATTCCCTGAAAAGTTTTCCTAAAGATCCGATCCGAATTCCAAAAGTAATTTCCACAGGAAATTCTTCGGATTTTTCTGGAATTTCCAAGTGATATCAGAAAATTGTGAGTTCCCATTGAAAATGTAATGGATTCCAATTGAATTCTGATAAAATCTTCATGGGAGCATTTTCTTGGAAACGTTCCGAAATCCTTCAAAGATTGTCAGGAAATATTCTGGACCTAGCGGAAGGGGACCTACTTAAATTCCCTGAAAAGTTCCCTGGAAGATTCAATTTGAATTTGGAAACTAATTTCTACAAGAATTTCTCCAGATTCCGGACAGATTTTCAATTGATATCAAGAATCTGTGAGTTCCCATTGAGAACGGAACGGTTTACAATTGCATTCCGATCAAATCTTCATGGGAGGATTTTCTTGGGAACGTTCCGAAATCCTTTAAGGATTGTCAGGAAATATTTAGGACCTAGCGGAAGATGACCCACTTAAATTCCCTGAAAAGTTCCCTGGAAGATTCAATTTGAATTAGGAAACTAATTTCCACAAGAGTTTTATCTGATTTCCCTCACAGATTTCCAATTGATATCAGAAATTTTGGAGTTTCCTTTAGGAACGGAACGGATTCCAATTGAATTCTGATCAAATCTGCAAGGGAGCATTTTATTGGGAACGTTCCGAAATCCTTCAAAGATTGACAGCGTCACAGAAGGGAATATTCTGGACCCAGCAAAAGAGGACCCACTTAAATTCCCTGAAAAGTTCTCCTAAAGATTCGATCCGATTTTCAAAAGTAATTTCCACAAGAAATTCATCGGATTTCTCTGAGATTTCCAAGTGATAACAGAAAATTGTGAGTTCCCGTTGAGAACGTAACGGATTACAATTGCATTCCGATCAAATCTTCATGGGAGGATTTTCTTGGGAACGTTCCGAAATCCTTCAAAGATTGTCAAGGAATATTCTAGACCTAGCGGAAGAGGACCCACTTAAAATTACTGTTTGAATTCCAATCGAATCTTCAGGAGGCACTTTCTTTGGGAATCTTTGCGAAATAAATCAAAATCAACCAGATAGATATTGCAATTGATTACATCCAACGACTCCCAATCTTGACCAACCGGAGAATTTATTCTGATTTAGATTTATTTTGAAAAAGTTCCCCAAAGAATCCCCATTATGGTTGACCATCAGCAAAAATTTCCTAAATCACTCCATGGAAATTGCATCAGCTGATAATAATCTTGTTTGGAATTCTATCCGATTTTTCCCAGAATTGATTCATTTCTAATTCCACTCAAGATTTTGGTGACATCTTCCAAAAGTGGTGGGAAATCTTTCCAAGTAGTTGATAACATATTTTTCTGCATTTCCCTCCTTGCGCATTATCAATTCTGTCTTAGGAGGAACGTATTATTTATTCAGATGATGAATTATCAAACTATGGATGGGAAAACAAAGTACACAAAAATTTCTACATCTGGTGCAATTAGAATTAATTTTTTCAAATTAATATTATTTCTATTTCTCCTATTTACAGAATAGTGTTTCGCATAATTAACTGGGCACTGGTATTATGTTCCATCTGTCAGAAATGCATTATACATTGCTTGAAACATGACCTTAATTAAGTAATACTACATTTGGATAATTAAATCATTAACTAATTCGCTAATCGTCCTATATTAGCCATTAATAATATCAATATTCTTTGATTACGTTCATCAAAATAATCCGACAAAGTAAGGAAAAATTCCTCACTTGGTGTCTTGGTCAAGTAGTTAATAAAATTTTGACAATAATTTCGAATTTTGTCTCAAACATCATCATCGGATTGTTAGAAGTATTTTTGAATCTACAGTTCCGTAGTCTTGATATTAGGAGTACTTTTTGGGTTTTCTTGTCAAAGGATTGGGAAAGTGGAAAATCTTCCTGAACTGATCTATCGACTCGGTCCAGTGGTGTATTCTAGACAATTAATCGACATTGTACACCATTGTACCTCGAGACATCAAACCTCAAGGTTGATATATTCCGATAGTAGATAGTAAAACCACCAGTATAGTGAGAACCAAGGGAACCAGGAAGATCTAATCCTTAACATATTGATGATCGGAAAACCAGAACTTAATCTAATTCCGAAATTTTCCTTATTCAACAACAATTACTATCATTTATCATTCATCAATCAAAAACTTGTTCTTTCTTATTCCATATATAGAGAATCTGTGTTTTGGTTTTCAAAATGGCACAATGGTTTCTAATGGCACTTTGTTTGATTGGAGAAGCATGCGTAGCGTGGGGTGCATAGATTTAAATGAGACACTGGCTTTAGAGTAACACACATCCTACGAAGTGGGAAACAGAAACAGTAAGATACAGCGACACTGCGAGAGAATTGTTGAAGCAGAGCTAGAGTAGGGGACTTGATTAGAGATAAAGGAGGGGTTCACAAATAGGCGGATACAGGCAATGTTCCGTTTTACGGCAGTAAAGGTTGTAACTATCAGACTATGCCTGAATCCTATTTGCCAGGCAATCGACTATCGACAGCGTCGTGGTTGTTGCTACTTGTGCATTTCTAGAATGAGTCTTTGTCCCTACAGAATTTCTGATGGGAAAATCCCGCCTGTGAAATTGGAATACGTGCGTCCTCAAGTATCACTAATAAAAATTCTATTATTTTCTTTGAAAAAGAAATAGAAAAATGATTCCAAATCTGCTTCGGAGTGTTTCAATAATCTTCCTTCTTTGTAATCTTCCTTTAATTTAATTCATTTACTTCGGATGCATCTTCAGATAATAAACAGCTGATGCTGCAGTGGCGGACATGTTGTTTTCTTAAGGTGGGTTCACAGTAGGGATGTTCGATACTGGAAAAAGTATCGATTCTTGGATCGATTCAGTATCGGAAAACAAAGTATCGCATCTTCGATACTAAAGTTCAAGGATCGATTCTGAAAAGTATCGACAAAGAAAGTATCGATACAAAATATCGATATTTTAGCTCGAAAATATCGATACCCAAAGTATCGATCCAGTATCGAACATCCCTAGTTCACAGACGAAGCGCTGTTGTGCGTCAATAAAGCGAACTAGACTCCGACAAATTGACAATCGATCGCTACAGTTAAAATTCGAAGTAAAACTGAAATGATATTAATATTGTTTAATTCAGTTGGGAAAATTAAATTGAATCGTTTTTAGTCCATATCAACAGTTAATTGTCAATTTTAGTAAGGAAGTGATAATTCGCATATCGTGTGGTCAATATTATGCAACATGGGTCCTTATTGAACATTAACTGTCATAGCTTTATACCACGTAATTGTTGCACCATGAGCATATCAAACAACAGAGTAGTTACTCTTAATTAGCTAATAGCTAACAGCAGAAGACATCATTCAGATTTACAACACCAGCCATTATTCCATAAAAGGGAATAATAACATTCAAAGACGGGAGATAAATTTTATTTGATTAGATTAAATTTAACGATAGACGATTATAATTTACAACATTCTAGATAGACAACAAGATACCTCATACTACCCATCATAATTAATTGCCAATGAAATAATTAACCGAAATTCACACGCGATCCTCTTTTCCTAAATGTTCCGCATCCAAGTTACTCGCACATCCAATAAGCTGCTTACTGTTAAATCTCATTATCGATTAATATTCCGGGGAACAAAAGGTGCTTGTAATGAGAAAACTGTGACTGAAGTTTGATCTTTTTTTCCGATATAAAATTTACTTCCCTCTCCCGTTCCCTGTTCACTTAACTCATCATCATCCTGAAAGGATTGACGTACAAAGACTTGATCGTTGATGGAATTATATTGTGGGTTTTAATTAAATTATGGACTTGGTCAGGGTCTGGAATTTCAAAGCTTCATCACAACTAAGTCTATCATGGAAAATTTGTTTTAGATGAAGTTAATTCGGAAAAGAGGGAAAAAAAACGGGGAAAAATTCCCATTTGTGGAAATAATTGCGGGTGTAATTCGAGGATCTAAACATTTGTGAATTTAGCTAAAGTATACGATTTGTTGCAGGGGGGAGAGATTCCCATGTCATCTGGAATGGCCGCAGGAAATGGGAAGGCCACTGTTCCGATGGACACAGAACTATATACATAGTACTCTACTGGACCGTGATGAAAGACAGTTATTTGGCTGCCGGATCCTATTTACCAGGCAATCGACTACCCGTTGGGAATTACTGTTCATGTAATCCCAGGACGAATCAAAGCACGTGTCTTCGATACAGTAATGTTCAGTTTCCTACAATCTTCCAGCGGAACAATTTTTACTGAAGGAATAATGGAAATTGATTCTCGAATTTGGATCATGCAGGTGCTTTTTCTAGCTTTTATGTTAATTCTCGCATTTTATTTAAGATACTACATAATCTTTATAAAGCACGCGGGGAGATTTTTGTTCTTTTTGGTAACGAATTTTAGGTAAACGGGATTTATCGCAGATTTTATCCACGCTCATAACAGTAAAGAAGGACCCACGAAACCACATCTGGGAGGGTGAGAGTTGGTATGCTCTGGCATTTATGGTGGGTGGTGACCGAAAGGGTGGCGGTGTGTTTATCGATTGAACCGTAACGCTACTGCAAACCTCTAACGACGAACTATGATTTAAGGACATTGGATTTTCTGCTTGGATTGTGCGATTCAGTGGTTACGCAGGTAAGCGTCGTTCTAAATCCGTTTGCATACTGTTATTTACACTATTTACATCGTTATCGCCAGGATTGCTTTTTCAGCTCGACTTTTAAAATCCCTTTTCTCTAAAAAATGTGTGGCTTCTTTTCATCAAATATTTATTTCCAAAACAAAAAAAATCCCCATTCGGAAATTTTGAATCATAAATTTATGTTCCCAGGAATTATTATTATTATTATTATTATTATTATTATTATTATTATTATTATTATTATTATTATTATTAATATTAATATTATTATTGCTCAAAAGGACATTTTATTTGTAAGTATTTTAATACACTATTATGCAATAATGTGAAAATACAAAATGTTTCCAGTTTATTGAACCGAAATGGAAAAGGGAGCGAGATTTGAGGGACGGGGATGAAAATCTGCTGGACAATAAATTTTGTAATAATGATAATTGATATGAGATTTAATTTTGATTTAATGAGTTCGAGGACGCTATAAATTTAAATGAATTTCTATATATTATAATTTGTTGCAAATGATGGAAAGATAAATTCTCTTTCTGTGAATAAATGTAAAGGGCGGAAAATTACGAGCGATATAAATGTATATCGTTTAGGATTCGTGGTAAAATATTAATAGTTCCTTGTTTCATTATCCGTTGGGAAATACGTTTTGTCGAGTATTTCAGCGACATTGCACGCGATCATTAATTTCATATAATCGGAACCATGGCAACTATTAATGTACGCTTCCTCTGGATCCTATTAATATTAATCACGCCGAAGAGACCGATAATTTCTGCATTGTTTCAAAGCGATATCGGGTGTTAGAGAGGCGATGTTATAAACGTTTCACGCAATGCCATATCCTTAATTCCGTTGAAAGCATTTATTGCAATGGAAATCTTATATGTGCTGGGTAAAAAAAAATTTTTTCCTGTCGGGGACAATTTATTATAAATTTCTGATTTCCAATGAATCGTTTTCACTTTGAATCAATTTATTCAGATTTGGTAAGTTATTATTGAAATGTTTGCAGATTTTTGCAGTTTTGGGGCGGAGGGATTCCATAATTCCTAATGATAAATATCAATAAGTACGGAAATCAATTGGTGTAATCTGGATGGAAATGCTTCTTCGGGACAAGTAGATTAATCATCCGGAACATCGTCAACCCATCATCAGTTTTGAGGAAAAATTTCCTTAGAGAATATTTATCCATCATCATGGTCCAGAATTCCAAATCATCAACATCTTCTACTGAAATTAATTAAAGTAATCCAGGTGATAATGCTTCTTTGGGACAATTAAATTTACGAATCTGATCGTCTTCGAAATTCGGATGATTCAGAAATTACCCACCGACAACAGATTCAAGCAGAGGTTGATGACTTTGATGAGTTTTGCTAGCGTTATTTATTCGTGAAATCGTGAGTAAAATTCGGTATATTTCCTTTCCAGTTGGTAACATTCCCTGGAAAGTGAACAACTTGGAGATTCCATCAGGATTCTGGTAATTAATTTCGATCCATTTAATTTCTGCTAGGTTTACGATGGAATTCTTGTTCCATTTAATTTCATTCGGAAATCGGAAAGAATACCAAGGGAAATTATAATTAGAGTTCCAATGGAATCTTTAGCTAATACTTTCCGGGGAATATTTCCAGGTGGGATTCTAAGAACAAAATATAACTTTCGAATTGAATCAATGGATCACTTAAGCTAATTAATTGTATCATTCAGAATTTATACTTTCCAGTTGGAAATACTCCCCGGAAAGTGAATTCTAAAGATTCCATCAAGATTCTGATAATTAAATTTAATTCATCGAATTTCTACCAAAAGGAATTCCAATTCCGTTCGAATTCTAAACAAAAATCGGAAGAAATCCGAAGGGAGATCTAATGGAATCTTCAGCTGTTACTTTCCAGGTGGAATTCCTAGACAAAAATATACATTTCCAATTAAATCAATGGATCACTTAAGCTAATTAATTTATCATTCAGAATTTATACTTTCCAGTTGGAAATCTTCCCCGGAAAGTGAATCCTAAAGATTCCATCAAGATTCTGATGATTAATTTCCATTCATCGAATTTCTGCCAAAAGGAATTTTAATTTCGTTCCAATTCTAAACGAAAATCGGAAGATATCCGAAGGGAGATCCAATGGAATCTTTAGCTGATACTTTCCGGGGAATATTTCCAGGTGGGATTCTAAGAACAAAATATAACTTACGAATTGAATCAATGGATCACTTCAGCTAATTAATTGTATCATTCAGAATTTATACTTTCCAGTTGGAAATACTCCCCGGAAAGTGAATCCTAAAGATTCCATCAAAATTCCGATAATTTCGATTCATCTAATTTCTGCCAAAAGGAATTCTAATTCCGTTCCAATTTCAATCGGTAAAAATCCCAAGGGAGATCCAATGGAATCTTTAGCTGATACTTTCCGGGGAATATTTCCAGTTGGGATTCTAAGAACAAAATATAACTTTCCAATTAAATCAATGGATCCTAAAGATTCCATCAAGATTCTGATAATTAAATTCCATCCATGGAATTTCTCGCAAAAGGAATTCTAATTCCGTTCCAATTCTAAACGAAAATCGGAATATATCCGAAGGAAGATCCAATGGAATCTTTAGCTGTTACTTTTCAGGTGGAATTCCTAGACAAAAATATACCTTTTCAAATTAAATCAATAGATCATTGAATCTAAATTATATTGTCATTTAGATAGAACATCGCAATTAATTCCCGTCATGAAAGGAGTTCCCAAAAGTCCTCCCTCTCAATATAGAGAATTTGAACAAATTCCAGTGGAATTTCCCGCGGAGATTAAAATGTAATTATTTGAATTAAAAGGAGAAAATATCTAGACCTACTTTTAGAGCGACCTCCCTCCTCATCTAGTCTGTTTAACTTTGCTCATTTAAATGCAAGCTTGAAAAATGAAGAGTCAGGAAAATCGTAATCTTGTTTTTTCGTGGTTTTCATCAGAAATTCATAACTCCTTGAACCTTTTTTTTTAACTTTAAGGAAAAGTTTTAGTTTGACAAAACTTGTCGTTAAACTTTCCTTGCGTAGGAAAACGTTTAAGTGCATGAAGATAATGTTGGTTGATTAAAAATCACTTCGCGTCTGTATTAATCAGTTTACTTTTGCATGTTGATAAATGACGAGATTTTTTTTCTGAAAATAAACACACACCACTTGTTATGTATTATCAGAGTTTTAAAAAATAGCTTTTTGGAATATCTTTCTACCAAAAGGAGGGTAATCGCACAAATTTCCCTGGCAGATATTGAACGGGGAGACTTAACTCACGCAGACTAGACGTTTCAACGTTTCTCACACGCGAGGGTGCTGAAGTAAAAGTTCTATGCGAGAAAGGCGTTTATGAGGAATGAGTAAAATAATAGGTACACACGTAGTTTTCTGTTTATTTCACATGAAACTTTTTTATGCCATTATTTTTATTCAATGAAGGTTGAATAATACGAATTTTTTCTCAATAAAACTTACAGGGAAAATTTTCCCCCTTTTTCTTTTTCTATCTCCATTCGAATGGTTCTTGGCGCTCTTGTTTTTTTTTCTTTTTTCTTCTTTCCAAGTCGACGGTTGACGTCAATTTGCCTATATTCTCTGTGAGAATAAACCTTCTCATCCTTGAGGAGAAGGAAGAAGAAGAAGAAGAGAAAAAAACCTTTAATAATTAACCGAAGGCGCAGAGCTGCCATCGCGTCTTGAAAATTTATTGTAAGTGTTCTCTTCCACCATAATTAATTTATGTTCAAGGCCTCTCCCGATGATTAAATTACTCGACGTTGGCGTTAGAAGGAAACATTATACAAAGATACCTTGCTTCGCCGAAAATGCATCAAAGTGAAAATTTTGTTACGCACATAGCCAGGGAGAATGAAGTTTATGTGGCTCGAACCACAAACCACCCAAAATTTCCTCTATTAGAGTAAACATGAATATATCATGCAAATAATTCACTAAAGAAACTACCGCGGCAAAATATATTAAAATCTTACATGGCTTTATTGGTTTATACATGATATACTAGCTTTGCTCGCATTGCTTTAGGGATTTATTAATTATAATTGCAAAAACAATTCAAATCGAATAGAAAAAAATTTTGAATTTTTAGGAGAATTTTCCCCCAAGTAATTAAGAAGAATCCAAAGAGGATCATGAGTAAAGCGGTAAATACCATCAATCGCTAATTGAATTTAACTTCATGTTTAGAGAAGATTAGTTCTGTTGATGAAACACTCGATGGGTGAGAAAGAGAAAATTGTTGAGTAGGAGGCTATTCACCTAACTTCTCCACTGGTCAACCAACTTTGGCATGAGTGATGACAGAAGTACACTTAACTGACTGATGATCCATTTCAATTTCAATGCTGGGATGTATATTCGCACTTTACACATGTACAAGAACATTTGTCCTTGCCCGTAAATCCAACAATTCCGGAAAATGCATTTATTTCCCCTCTAACCGAAGAGAAAATTATTTCCCATTTTTCGGGAAAGCTTGAGAAAGTAAATTTAGAAATATCATCGCAAAAGATAATTTCGAAGCGTTCAGGAGAAAAATGATCCCTATGTTCATTTATCTTGGGGGAAATAATAGAAATACAGAAATACAGAAGGAGAAAGAGGAGGAGGTAAGCTTTAAAAGTAAATTAAAGTAGAAACAATGAGGACAGGAATTGCCAGCAACTGTCAACTAGAGAATTCATCCGATTCGCGAGTCGGAAGGGAATTGTAATTCGAGTGTTAGGCTAATCTACGCCATTTTGGAACTAATTCAATTTAGGGGAAAATAAATTGTGGATCCATGTTCAGACGCTGGAGTTTTTGGGGCAAACATCTCTTGCGTGGGTTTTTGGTTAGCAATAACTTGAATGAACCTGGGGAAAGAAATTGCAGAAATTTCGGTGAGCAGACCACTCTGGCAGGGCGACCACAGTCTCGAGGACGAGTTTGTCTTTGGTATTACGAAAGGCCGCTTAGCTTAGAACCATAAATCCTATACGTGTAGACCGTTAATATTGCCCAGTGGAAAGCAGTTTACGAAACCCACCCATTTCGTCCTCTCTACCCTCAACAGTATAACCCTTCTCATCTGCCTCTATCTTCTCTATGCCGCAAGTACTTTACTAGGTTGGTTCCGTTTCGTCTTGTTCTCCTTTTCACTCTAGTACTCACCCACACTTCCTACCCTCCCGATCATCCGTTCAGCCCACAAACCGGTTAGTTGAATAGAAATATAGGAGGGAGAGAGAAAAAGATGGACAGCAAGAGGAAGAACGTAAATCCGTCAAGTCTACCGAGCTATTAAAACGCCACTTCGAGTGAATTTCCGTTTCTAATATATCATTTGGTAACTGGAAAAACAATTCAATTTAATAGTTCCAATTATGGTGCTTTAGAAATGAAAATCGAGAAAGGTTAATAATTTAATTGCATATATTACACCAACGTTAGATTGTAATTAATTTTGAACTTTCTCACATTTCTGATGAAATTCGATACAGACCGAATATTAATCCCTGGGTTTTGGAATATCCTTTATGTGTGAAGAAATTAGAATCTCCTCATCGAATGTTGTATGAATTTCGAAACTTAATACACTTGTGGCTAATTGGAAAATAGCATCATGAAATCGGTGTAATAAATTCTATTCTTGAAAGTGATGATTGAAAAAACCTTGGGAAACAAACACGATTGAAGGTGTGACGGGAAAGTATTTATGACGTTGGTCCGCGAATTATTGATCGAATATCTCAATTAAGGTGAGGGTTGACCAATTAGTGATTTCGCACCTGATTTAGACGCCGATGTCTCAAAACGGAAATAAAGTTGGTTTGGTGGAATTGACATAGTACCGAAAAGTCGTTTTTGGTTTTTCATTCTCTACTTTACCATCGCTGGTTTTAGGGAAATATGGATTAGGTGATGATTCACATGACATGATGATTTATGTCGACGATGTCATGCTTCTTCATGGTAATCAAAAACGAAATTCGTAAGATGTGATTAATTAATTCCGAACCCTTTAATCTCTAAAGGGAGACTAAATTGAAACGGTGCGGTAAATCCAACAGAGAAGTTCGACCCTGGAGATCAGGAAGACAGTCGAAAACAGTGGTAAGTTATAGTTAGTGGATAGAAGAACAAAGTTTTTAGATACATCACCTGGAGTGCCTTACAAGTGGTGCCTTATTGAACAAGTCCAGTAGATCATCAATCCACATTACAAGAAGTACTTGAAAAACTAGGAAACAGGTTCTAACATTCTAGAAGCGAGGGATGAAGTTTCCAGTTGTATTAGATGATCAAGAAGAGGCGGTGTCATCATTTAGATACGCCCAATTCAGCAAGGAAGTGTATCTGACATATCGGTCAGCTGCTAAAACAACGGAGAAGTTGATCAGAGAAGCAGTATGCTACCTCTAATGTAGAAAAAATTGCAGAGGCTGATCTGTAGGGAACTCTTGTCTTTTTTGCAGATGGAAAACGAGAAGATCGTGAAAAACCAAAGAGAGTGGTTTTAACAGCACGCCTAATCACTTGAGATCCGCGACTTGGATTGTCTTACCCAGGTATTACTGGATTACCCAGATCCGTCAGTTTCTGGAGTGGAGGAGGTTAGTGGATGAGGTTAAGAAGGAGTAGAAAAGGAGAACAAGTTCTAGCAGTCCAAAGGAAACTTAGGGAAAAAAAGGAAAAGACGAGGAGGCAGATCTCCTAAAACGAAGGAATCAAAGGCGAGTAGAGTATCAATAGTGCCAAAGTATCAGAGTCGCCAAAGGAAAGTTCTATGATGAAGTGCAGAACATTTTTCATTAGGAGGTCAATTCATCAATTAGTTCTACGAGGGTTGTAGGGTAAGGTCTACAGGAAAGGGAGATCTCCTGATTAAAATCGGACAATAAGGAAGCTTTTACGGCAAAAGTCACCAAAGCGGTAGGAAGCATGGTTAAGGTGCAATCGGTGGATCAATAGGTAACACTTAAGTTCCACGACTTGGATTGTCTTACCCAGGTAATACTGGATTAGCCAGGTTCGTCAGTTTCTGGAAATAGTTCTAGAGAAGCAAGGAAGCAGGAAGGTGACAGTTCTAGGACCCAACAAGCGGGGGATGAAGCTCGCAGTTGTAGTCACCGACCCAGAAGAAGCGGAAAAATTGGGACTCAGAGATAGTTTTTATGTCCTGCCTAATCGAAAAGTTAAACGTCTGATGGTGGAAGAAGAAGTAGAAGAAGAATTCAGGGATTATTCTATGGTACGAATTTAGTGGGTCAACATAATTTAGGTGTTCTAACTCCAGGTATTTGGTTATGTAGTGTGACGCGGCATTTTTCCTTGTCACAAAAATTACTAACTCTATTTAATAAATAACATAAGAGAAAATAAGATGTACCAGGACGGGAATCCTTTCTCTATTCCTAAAAAAATCATAAATATTGTAAACTGTATTTTGAGTAATTTATAAAAATGTTAAATAATAGAGAAACCTGCCAACTAGTTGGATCACATTCGATAGAAATATACAAGTTTGGTTTAATTATTAATTTTGTTGTTTTCACACTTTTCATTCGGAAACTTGCTGAGAAAACGTTTGAGGTGAGATTCATTGGTCCGTCATCGAGTCTCGCATTATTATCATTAGTACTGTCCCTACTGAAAAAAAACACGTGTAAATACACGTGTTTTTACATGTGTAAATACACGTATAAATACACTTGTAAAAACACGAGTATTTATACGTGTTATATTACATCCGAATTTGAAACAAGATTTAGACGTGTATTTATATGTGTTTAATTTTTTTTTATATTTATATATAAAAAAATATGTACATGTATAATTATACGTGTTTTTACAAGTATAAATACACATGTAAATACACGTGTATTTATA
>JUFY01027018.1:25773-36662 GCA_001855655.1 Leptopilina clavipes | reverse complement strand
CTTTATAAATTCTAGTACTTTTTGTTGCGAAACTTTCTGAAACACTAGTGACTTTTCTTCTTAAAATTAAACGAAAAAGTTACTAGAGTTTCGTCACTCTAGTGACAGTTTTGTTGAGTAACTAACCTTCCCAAGAGTCTAGTGACTTTTGTCGTTAAAATTAAACGAAAAGTTACTTGATTTTTGACATTATAGTAAATCTAGTAATTTTTGGCATGGAACGTTAAAGAAAATATTACTAGAGTTTTTTCGCTCTGACAATGAAACTATTTTATTAAACGTGTAAGAATATAGTAAGTGTCACAAAACATTTGTCACTCTAGTAATTTTTAAATTGCGTGACGAACCTTTATAAATCCCAGTAACTTTTGTTGCCAAATGTCAGAGAAAAAGTAACTAGAGTTAATCGAGTAACTATCACATTGAGTAACGACCCGCTTTTCTAAAACTCTAGTAACTTTTCCAAGTAAGCGGCTAATTTGTCAAAGTTACTAGAGTTTCGATCCATTAGTAGAATGATTCAAGTAAATACCACTTACAATTCTAACCCCAAACTTATTGTCAGAAAAAATTAAACAAACATTTTAAACTAAATAAATTTCAACTGAGAATATACTTTTAGATTTCTCTTTCTCTCTTGACTCTTATCATTTGCCGAAAGGGCAACGTAATTTAGAAAGATGTAAGAGGGTGAGAGAGGGTGAGAGAGAGAGAGGGAGAGAGAGAGAGAAAAAGAGAGAGAGAGAGAGTTGCTATAAAGTAATGTCGAATCGTCTTGTGTCAGACAATGCAGGGGAATATCGCGAAATGAGAATACGACAGATAATTTCCAGAGGGAAAGCTGTAAATCGAGTTTTCGAAAACTCACAATTCTTTTTCATTTCTCCTGATTCGACGACGACGACGACGATTCAAATCTCCTTGAGAATGATAAAATGCTTATTTATACGCTCGGAATAAATTTCAAATACGAGGGTGTGTGTGTGTGTGTGCGGTGCGTGTTTTCCAAGTTACAATCGATCATTTTTCTATACTATTTACATTTTAAAAGCACGTCATTATTATTGCCTTTAGCCCGTCACAATTCTTGTATGAATTCCTCCAAATTGTTATCGATAAAAACCACCGATTATTTCAATTTCTCTTCTAATAATGTACAAAATATATTTTTTTCTTTTCTTATTATTAACAAAATAAAATAAATATGTTATAAGTTATTGAAACTAATCTGCGACAGGTAATTTTTATATCTTGAGCATTTCGTCTCGATTATGAGTAACGTATTCCCTGCCATCTGACGGAGTGACAAAAAATATTACCGCGAAATTCAAATTCAAAGAAATATTCTTCTTTAAATAAATGTTTGAATAAATAATACTAATAATAATAATACTAATTTTGAATTTATCACTCGGTGGTATTTAATAATGTTGCAAAAATAATAATTATTAATAATAATAATATATTATTATAATCATTTTAATAAATATTCAAGAAATATTTAAAAAACATACTGTATTTTTTTAGAAATTAGTTAATCGATGAATAATATTAAATAATAATAATTAATATTTTAAATGAAAAATATGATTTATTTTGAAGATTTATAATACCATATCTTAATTTATGATATATAAATTATTAACTGTGGCGGAATAATGTAGGTAAATATATTATTACTGTTTAGAAATTTTCCAGTTATGAAAATATTTGTGGATGTGAAAATAGAATTCTATATAATTGAATCTGACAGGGATTGTTCTAATTTTTCGAATTGAACTAATTGACGGCCTTAATTACTTCGTGATATATCAAGGGATTTGTAAGCCGTGTGCTTTAATCAAATTTGATTACGTGGAAACGGAAATCTAATTCCCAAAATGGCGAGCCTTAATTTCCATCTTTCATCCGCTTCTATGGTTAATATAATGAAGATTGATCGGGTCTATAGTAATCCTTTTGTTGAAGTTAGTCTTGAATAAATCTTGAAATAACCAACTACACGCGAGAGATAATTATACAATAGAGAGAGAGAGAGTCTCTAATTTTAAAGATGAGCCAATATAATAATTAATATATTCCTCACTGTCACTTATTTTTGAAATATTAATTCACATTAAATGTAAATGCAAATAAATATTTAATTTTACCTATTTATCTGATAATCATGACGATGATGATGATGATGATGATGATGATAATTTTCCACACTGGGGAGATAAATTTAACACGTATGCATATAATTATTATTCGTTTATTGCTGAATAATTAATATCCTTAATTTATAAATAACGGAATAAATTTTTCTGTTATTGACAAGAGTAGATTAATTAAGAGTGGAAAGTTTTTCCGTTTCCGGTTTACGTGAAATAACAACATAATGGAAATATAATCGTTTTGTATTCAATTAACAATTCTGTTGTTATTTTTACTTTTTTTTTTAATTTCAAACGAGGTAAATGAGAATGTAAAAATATTGAGTTACCTAACGAGAAAAATATCGGTCGATGTTGGAAACGCACGCGGAATTTATTTTATTTTGTATATAGATATAAATCTACACCTATGACTGGATCCCTCGGGGATTTCGAAACACGCTACCGGATGTAAACGCGACTTTCTGTGAGCTTAACCGGCGCGTGCTTTCGGAAAAAGCCCTGATCCATCTAGCTTTAATCCTAGCGATGAGAAAAGAGAGAAAGAGAGAGAGAGAGAGATTTTTTTTAGAACATAGATACACACAGAGTGCTAGAATAGAAAATGGAACCGGTGTATAACTTGAATCGCGAGTTATCATGTGGAAAGTTGCGATCGAGAACCCTGTTCAAATTCGTCCCCCCCTTTTTTTTTCGTACGAGCGGTAGTAGCCACCGTAAATATTAACTCTAGATCGCATATGGTACTCGGCTATATATATATATATATATATGGAAGAGCGATGAGTTTATACACTGCATCCGAAAAGACATTACAGATCTCCCTGCGGGATCATCCAAGAGATAATCGTTTTTTCAAATATACTCTATCCTAATCAGAAAAGAAACTGTTTTTTTTTTTAATTAAAAATGAATTTTATCAATTAAAAATCGAAAGTAATTTCGATTATCATTATTGCATCACTAATTACCTGTGCAATGCACTGTTCTGTAAACCACCTTTCAGGTGAACATAATAGCGAGTGAATCAAGATTTATCTCTCCAGGCGTGATACTCGCTTCCTTCATTTATTATTAATGATCGGAGCATTTAATGCTCAACACAACACTGAAATATTTTCTTTTTATCACTTTATGAAGACAAAAAAAAATCTTATCGTAAATTTGGACCGAAAATTGGGTTTTGAATGACAATATTCAGTAGATTATGTTATCGCGTAATCGATCGCACGTGTTTCACTATCCACGTGTAGCGGTGAAATAAACACTCAATGATATCAACAAAATTCAATATTCAAAAATTGAATAATTTAAATTATTCATTTGGAAAATTCTTCCAATTTTTTTCTACAATAAAAAAGTATTTCTATTTTTCATCGTGAAAAATAAATATCGATTATTTTTCTCGAAAGGATTTCGAGAAAGTTGGAGAGGAAGAAATATTTTCTTCTACTCTTTCATTGAGAGTAATTGTTTTGTTATATGTATTTTTTTGTTTTTTTTGAAATTTGAAAATAAAAACGTGTGTGCGGTACCGGTACCGGTTTCCGCGCATTCGTCTCAACTCAGGAAGAATTGAATCGTATCGCGTGCTGAAGTCGCGGGCGACTGAGCCTGCGTCGGTTATTGCCGACGAGAACGCAGAACAGAAAGCGCATGCCTGCAGAATTACGACCCCCCTCCTCCTCCCCCTATTTCCTTCGACACCGGCAAAATGATCTTAAAAGTCTCATGAACTTGATGCATCGTCTTAACAGAGATTTTTCCCCCTGTCAGCAGGTGATTTCCCGAAATTCCGGATTTATCTCTTCGACTGTGATTCTCACTATGCGATGACAGGCGAGACAAAACTGCAGCATCCCTAGATTCACATAATATGACAAGAGAGCTTATCTTGATTTTCTATTTTCATTTTGCAAATGGATCATTAGTGAAACATTTTCTTTTTTTTTAAGAACATCACAAAAAGTAGAAGTAAAGTTTAGAGGAAGATGGGTGAAAATAGTGATGGGAGGAATTTTTTTACGCACAATTTGAAATATTACCTAATAAAATATGGTTGCCCACAAAAAGTTAAAACTTCAAGTTGTTCCATTGTATTAACTTGGTGATAAAATCTTTTACTGGAAGTGGTTTAGAGTTCTTTTAAAGTTCTTTAAAAAATAAAATATATTTTATTTTAACTTATTTTTTTCTTTTTATTTAAATTCAATAAAGAAGCTTGCGAAATAAGTTTCGCAAGATTATATTAATTGAACGAGAATGCAATTTAGGGGAAAATAGCTCCAAAAAACGACAATTACTGTTTGTAGTCATTAACATGTGAGATGGCTAAGTGGCTTCCCCATTGGATTTCCAACAGCAAGGACAGGGGTTCGATCCCTCATGACTGGATTTTTTCGTGTTTCAGAATTCTATTAATTTAGTAGGTGTTTTAATTCTATTAATTTAGTAGGGTGCCAATGTCTGTAAATATCCTAGGGATATCCTAAAGATATCTTAATATCCAGAAGGGCGTTTGATAACCTTAGGATGTTCATAAGATATCCTCAAAAATTCGTCGCTGTAAGGGTTCCTACTTACCGTATACTCACCACAGTTATAATAACAAATGAAAGCAATCGACATTACCGGCTATGACATCTATTAGATGCAACTTGAACTCTGGTTTTAGCTCCCACGATATCTATTTAAATATAAAGAGTTATCGACATAAGATAACTTATTGGAAATTTTTCGTCGGCCTTTTCGAGAAAAGAATGAAACCAAATGTCCTGTTTTTTCTTGAAAATTAACTATTAGTAAAAAAATTTTGTTAAAATTATTACAAAAAATTTAATATTGACATGCCCTTAAGTCAACTTCTGAAGATAGACGTTCTTTGACAAGTTCATCAATTTTTGATGATAATTGTTTAAATTAAATTGTTATCTTTATTTTTTAATTAAGAAAACTTTTTCCTTCATTACCTATTATTTATTGCTAGTTGCAACTGTTGATAGAATTTTTCCAAAACTTGTGGTTTATGAATTGTCTTCTATTCGAATTTATATGCAAATTTGATCCTCTTTGAAGACAAGATTATCATCATATTTTAGCAGCAATTGTATCCCCCCTTTCTTGGATTATTATCCAAGAAAGGTACAATTGCTGCTGAAAAAGTTGACGAATAATAATAATAATATATGTATTATAATAATAATAATTATAATTATACGATATATTATTAATATTTTTAATTTAATAATAATTAATAATTAATAATATTAATTATTTTAACATTATAAACTCTTTTCTTTTCCTTTTTTTTGTAGTCGGAGGTGGAAAATCTGCAATCGGATACGTAAAATATTTCAGGATATTTAGGATATTTCAAGATATCCCTAGAATGTCCTGAGCATATTTTTTTCTTCCGGCTGTTTGGATATCCTAAGGATATCCTAGGGATATCCAAACCGCCAGAAGAAAGAAGATATCCCTAAGACGTCCCAGGAATATCCTGAATATCCCTGTGTTATAAAGGATTTGTCGAAAATATAAAATTAAAAAATTTTGTATTTTGTAAAATAAACCACCAATGTTTATTATTTATAAATAATAATTAATGTAATTTCTCTTTACCGACCGTGTCGCTTTTACAAAATATAGTTTTACAAGGATTTTACTACAGTTTTGTATGGAAGCGAATTGAGTATAAAAGGAATGCGTGAAAGGTTTTAGAGGAAAAAACATTCATAAATATTTTATACATAATACCGAGTTTATGAATTAAGTAAAATAGTACATTTTTACATGTGACGAAAATCTCATTTTCTTTCTTCAAATTTTCTTAATTGAGTGTTCTATTAGAAAAATATGTGAAAAATCCGTTTGAAGTGATATTTCCAGTTCTACCATCAAAATGTAAGTCAATGAACTCTACCTTTTCTATACTGGCATTTAAATCACTTATACTTTCCTAAGAAGTAGAAAATATCATATATTTTTATTCTCCTACAGTAAAAATTGATTGACAATTTTTTTTAGGGATCGAGAAATAGTAATTGCTGTTTTGGACGATATTGGTAAAATTATAAATCTTGTTGTTGTCTAGTATTTCATAATTGAAATATAATTACCAGCACGTTTTTATTTACAGTTCGAACAGTAATACTATTGTGTGATTCGAATTCAGAGAGGAAAGTAAATTTAAAAAATGTCGAGGTAGTAGGAAAATCTGAAACTCAAATTTGTCAAGCGATAAATAATGAAGAAGGGAAGAGACTTTTGCTTGACAGTGACATTAATTTAGAAGTTGCAAAAGAAGAAGATCCAAAGGAAGAAACTAAATTAGATGTAGAAGGTAATTAGAAGACTAATTAGATTTACCAGAAGATTAATTTATCATTTTTGCTATCAAGATGTTTATTGACAAGTGCAATTGATACGTATTTTTTAGTGCCTTTAGAAAGAACATCTGATTATCCAGATCAGTCGATAAATTCTAGGGAAGTCGATAGTGAAGAAACATTTGATTCACAAGGAGCTAACAGATCAAATCAAAATTCCGTAACAGAAACCAACGAATTTAGTAATGATCCGACAGAAAGTCTGTTAACTCAAGATGACAACAGAACATGTGATCAAAATTTAGAAACCAGTGAATACAATACTAATTTAGACAATAGTAATTTAAATAACCCAAAAGAGAATAGCAAAATCAAAAAATCAAACAGCAATTTAATACCGAAAGGTAATTTTAAAGATTCCGTTACATCGACAGAACAAAAGTTTCCAATAACGGATCTAAAGAGAAGTCCTCGCATTTATGGAAGAAAGGTGAGACAAATAGAGGACTTGGCAATTCCTTCCACATCAACTGGTATCGGTAAATACATAATTTATAACAAATTGTAATACAGAATTTTTCCCATTTTTTCCATTTACAAACAATTTTGGTTGTAATATAAAATGTAGTTCCATTTTTACAGTACCTTCGGTGATAGTTATAAATGATTTTTCAAACGCAAGTACATCATCCGCATATTCAACCAGTGAAATGCAAAGGCGAACGGTGGAAAATAATTTTGCATTTTTATCAGACTCTGATTTAAGTGACGATGAAAATTTAAGATGTGAAGAAAACTTTGCTTGTGAAAATAGAGCCTTTGAATCTTTCGATGAATCGTTCAATCAAACGTTCGAAGCAATTGAAATTGCCGATGAGACTGAAATAATACCTGTTGAGAATTACGAAACAATCAAGTACAATAATTACATTTGGAGTTCAATGGGTCTTATGAAATTTGCCCAAGTGGTAAATTTTCAGAATAATAAAATTAAACCGGTGGAAGAATACTTCTGCTGACCAAAGTAAAAAGCCAGTAAGTCGCATTTGCCATAAGAGCGAAAGTCGAATAACAAAGCTAAGGGACGCTCGCCCTTATGGCAAATGCGACTTACTAGGTTTTTACTTTGGACAGCAGATCTACTTATTTTAAAACTATATTTTTGCTAAAATGGGTAAATAAATGCTAAAATGGGTAAACCTTAAAAGGAGTCTCATCATTTCTTTGGAACACCATGAAAAGAAAAATTGGTTTATGTCGTAAGATTTATAACTCATAATGAAACCATTCTTAAAAGGACAATGATTTGCCACTTGAGATCTCTCATCCCCATCGTGATAAGATCCGAATCTAATAAAATAATGCTTAAAAATCATAATCATAATCATAATCATTATCATAATGCTTAAAATCTAATAAATAAATCAAATTTGTACAATTTGCAGGTATTTCTATCAATTTTCTATCAAGAGCAACTGAAAAGTTATTCTATCCTATTTCTATATTAATTAATTGATTGTTTTTACACAATTATAATTATTACATCGTCCAAAGAAATCGATAGGCTCAAAATGTCAAAATCTACTTACAAATGACTTAGTTCATGTGCAGCAATATGAATTCCAGAAAATTTTGTATCATCCGTAACAATCGCTGCTGAAGCCATAACTTTTGCTTTAGGATCCGCTATACAAACTTTTCCAATAAGTGAAATACCTTGAAAGTTTTTTAAGTTCTGGTTTTAAAAAATTAGTTCAATTTAAGAAATTTGTTTATTATATATTATTATTAATAATGAAGGCTTACCTCCAATAGATAATGTTGTATTCAAGTCATCTAAAATGTCTTCATTCGCCCTTTTACCCAATAAAACAGCAATATCGTAATCATAATGAAATCTGAATTGATCTTCTGCTTTATACATAAATTTTCCAAATTCGAACAAATGTTTCTCTTCGACTATAAAGTTTTCCATCGGTACACTTTGATCCTTTGATTGTGAAATAATTTAATAATTTATTAATTGTAATTGTTTTACAACTATATATAAATAATTCCTATAAATAAGTCCTAAGAAAGTAAAATACCTGACACAAAACAATTCCAGCAATGTTTAGACGAACTATAGGATTCTGCATTTCTCTATAATAAAGATCTACTCCATTCCAAAGGGTCAGAGTATAAGCGACAGTTTTGACAATATCACTATCAAAGTATCTGATGGAAAAAAGTAACTAACTATTGCCAAATCGTAATTTAATAGAAAATGAATAAAAACGGAATGAAATTAAAACTTACTCAAAGAGGGTTTTATCTACATAGACTAAAATTTCTGGATAAATTATTTCTGGTATTTTGAAATAGTAGTATACGTTTAAATCCGGAACATAAACATATGAGTCATTTGCATTATTATTTATTTCTCGTTTATATAGTACGTGGTTCTCGAAACTTTTGTTGGTAGATTGATACAATTTTGATGACAGGTCACGACGAAAGCGATTGTGATTATTTAATGGACGTATTAATTTGTCAGAATTGATAATACCATTCTATAATGATAATTTCTTTGTCGGTTTTCGTAATTTGGAAAAAGAAATGCTAAAAATAGAAGAATAATACTAAAAGAAAATGAAATACTTACGAATTCTGATTGACCATCTTTATTTATTGTATGCGCTATTGCAGACTGAGTTTCCCTATCTTGATAAAAGGTAATGTTCACCTTTTTCATAACCTACAGGCAAAATTGAGTAGAAAAATATAAATATAGTTTAATTGAAAAATTGTAATAGTCAACTAGACAACTAAACGGTTGTTCTGTTGTTCCATTTTTCATCAGACTCGAAAAATTCAAAAATTGTCATATTTTAAAAGCAATATCCCTTAAAAAATTGTTTTACTTGCATCTTTTTGTAGAGTATATTTAAATTTATCTCCATCCTTTTTAGCAATCCAAACTTTTGTATCTTCACCGGCAAAAAAGCCTTCTGATGACTGCAAAATAAATATACTATCTCTGCCTCTATATTTTATGTTTATTGAAAGTTCAGTAATACTCCTTTTACGAATTGAATGTTCAACAGAAACCACTTCTTCATCAGCTTAAGTAGAATATGAAAATAAAATTATTTGTCAAATTGTGTCAGTATACTCTTTAAATTTGAATTAGTAAAAAATTTTAACTAATTTGAATTAGTGACTCTCTTTTTGCTTTTGAGTTAGTTAAAATTTACTAATAAATTAGTAGAAATTCTTTTTTTACTATTTATTAGTAAAATTTAACTAATTCGAAAGCAAAAAGTGAGTCACTAATTCAAATTAGTTAAAATTTTTACTAATTCAAATTTAGAGAGTAAATAATATGTTTTTACAATTTTCATTATGCAAAAGGAAACAGAAAATTGGTTCTAACTGGGTCCTAACTATTTTTTCCCTTTATTAACTAGCCCTATGTTGGATAAACAATTATGATTATTGTCATACTGTAAAAAGAAGGCTTTTTGTTATAAGATAGATTGAACCAGAGTCTCTATTTTTCTGACCAGGATAGTTTCAAAAAAGTGTAAAAAAATATCCATTTACCTTCAGGGATTTCAGTATTAGGCAAAGATTGATGTACCTTAACGAAATATTTTGAATTATTTTCTGAATCAACAATGAATGTATTTTTTCATACATATATAAATATAATATTATAAACTCCTTGAAATTGAAATAGAAAAATTTACCTTCAACGCAATTGTGAATGGTGTAAAGAATGCATAAAGAATACAAGTGTAAATCATCATTTTTTGTTGCATTTCTGGTTTTTTACAAACAGAAATAAGTATCGAGATAACTGTTTTCTCTTTGGTACTATTTTTAAAATGCCACGTTTAATAATACTACTCAATATGCCACGTACAAATAATTTTTATTTTTCAATTCTACATTTGTCAATACCGCGTATCACCCAAGTAAATTTTTTACTGTAGCATAAAAATGCCACAGTAAAAAATTTACATCCGCAATGAATAATTTCAAACAAGTAATATCTCCCTAAAAAAAAGTAAAATGAGTAAGAAAAAAATATCAAACTTAAAAAAAAGAGTTTAAAAAACCTCTATAAATGTGGAAAAAATTTCTTCTATGAGAAAAATAAGAAATAAATAATCCTGAAAGTTTTTCTTGTGAAAAAAAAATTTTTTGCCACAATACAAAATTTGTGATGGGGAATTTCTTTGAGGATCTTCTTTATACTGAAAGTGACGTGAGAAAGAAGTGCGTAGCAGGTATAGAGAATTTATTGGGAGACAAAATATACGAAAAGATCGAAATGAAACTGGAGTTGTTGCGCAAAGAGGCGATAAAATTCTTGTATACGAAAAACTGTTTTGCGATATCCATTTGGAAAGGGGGGGGG
>JUFY01027018.1:0-25753 GCA_001855655.1 Leptopilina clavipes | reverse complement strand
AAAGCCGGTGCAGTCGTCAATACCTGTTGGTGGTATCCGTTTGATAGCAGATAGCAGACCGGATGATGATGGTATGTTCTCATTACGTGTCGTGTAGGTATGCGGTGAGTCCGCGTTCTTCATGGATCGCTCGGTTTTGTATGTATTTGTATGGGGGTAAAGCCATTCCACTCTCTCATGGCGCGTTCAACATCGTTTCTCCACTGGTAGTGGTGACCGGGAGAACGACTTCCCCAGACGTAAGAGGAGAAGGAACTAGTTCAGTGAACAAAACGACCCAAGAGCCAGTTGCACGCCAAGCAACCCGATTCACTCTGCATCTAAACTTTTGAACACAAAATAAACTTCTCGTTTCAATACAAAGTTCAAATTGTATTTTTAGATTTTTACCTTCAGGGATTTTTATGTTTATTAGGCAAAGATTGATGTACTAATGTAATTATTTTTATTCAAATCGTAAAATAGACGCTTATTTTTAAATTAATAACAAGCCATCGATATGATGGATAAGTTGGAAAATTGCTAAAAAAAAATTGGAAAGTGATCTAGAAGTACTAACCCGTAATTTTTTGCTTAACCTTGTCGATCCTAAGCCATGCTTTTTTTCTACAAAAGTATCAAAAAAATACTTTCTCATTATTGATGAGAATGTAATTATTTGGCATGTTATTAACTTTAGACTGCGTAAATTTTACTACGTATGTATCTTTTTCGTTTAGTTTTAGCTCCTTAGATTTTGAGAATCATGCAATTCGCAAGTAAAGACCGGATTGCCTGCGGACTTGAACATTTCTCAGCGATTTAAATTATAGCCCGCGGCTGAGTTCGGCACGACCGCTGGACCATGGTACGTGTTATTAGAGCGACTGGTTCAACCTAATTATGCAAAAAACTCATCCCCATATCTGCGCCTGGATGCTAAAGGGAGTGCGCGTGAGAGTACTTTCTGAGAAGAAAAAACGCGACGGGAATTCTAAAGAGAAGAGATGAATTTCAAGAGACACAAGTTCCATTTTTTCTCCCGCTCATTCTTGTGCTCTCCTTCCCCCCCACGCCTCTTCTTTTCTCATCCACAACACCGAAATACCTCCTGCCAATAACCCTATAATCCCGCTAGGTGATTGCTATCGTCGTGAGAATATAGACATCCGCATATTTCATGAGTAATGGTCTAAAATCATGATGCCAATTTCAGAACACAATTTGACAATTTTATTGCGCATTTGGATTATTCTTGAATTGTAATTTGTAAATTCAATTAAATGTGACTTTTGATTAACAAAAGTACGTTTTAAAGTTTATTTAGTTTAAAATGTTTGTTCAATTTTTTCTGACAATAATCTTGGGCTTGATTGTATAATATTTATATACTTGAATCTTTCTACTAATGGATCGAAACTCTAGTAACTTTTATACAAATTATCCGCTTATTTGGAAAATGGACTGGAAGTTTAGAAAAGTGGTTCGTTACTCAATGTAATGTTACTCGAGTGATGAAACTCTAGTGAATTTTATTCTTCATTTGGCAAAAAGTTATAAGGTTTGTTACATAATTGAAAAAATTACTAGAGTGACAAATGTTTAGTAACACTTACTACTCTTACGTAGTGAAATAGTTTCATTGTTAGCTCAAAAAAACTCTAGTCATATTTTCTTTAACTTTCCATGACAAAAATTACTAGAGTTTTAAAGAAGCTATTACTTATTCGAAGCAATAGTTACTAGAGTGTCAAAAATCTAGTAACTTTCTGGTTTAATTTCAACGATAAAAGTCACTAAACTCCTAGGAAAGTTAGTTACTCAACAAAACAGTCACCATAGTGACGAAACTCTAGTAAATTTTTCGTTTAATTTTACCAAAAAAAAATCACTAGAGTAAAAAGAAACTAGTATCTTTTCGTTTAATTTCAACAACAAAAGTTACTGGAGTTTTAGAATGTTTTAATTACTCAACAAAACAGTCACCATAGTGACGAAACTCTAGTAAATTTTTCGTTTAATTTTACCAAAAAAAGTCACTAGAGTAAAAAGAAATTGGTAACTTTTCGTTTAATTTCAACAACAAAAGTTACTGGAGTTTTAGAATGTTTTAATTACTCAACAAAATAGTCACTAGAATGACGAAACTAGTGACTTTTGTCGTTGAAATTAAACGAAAAGTTACTAGAGTTTCGTCATTTTAGTGCGACAGCTTTAGAAAGTTTAGTTACTCAATAAAATAGTTAAAAGTTATTTATACATAAAATAGAAGTGAGCAAAAAAGGAGCAGAAGAGGAAATATTCATATAAAATAGGGGAGAAAAAGGGAATTTTCTGAAATGGGGGAAAAATAGGGGAATAGGTGAAGATGTGAAGCTTACGACTCTGATATATTTGTTCTCCTTGTGATCTATTCGCTTTCTTCTGTATTGTATTCCGAGTGAAAAGTTCATACATATAGTTATGTACCTCGTACCAGGTAAACTCAGGTACTTAATACAAGCACATTTAAAGGAGTTGATCATAGATACAGGAGACTAGGAAGGCCCAGTTTGTAAACGCCTCGACAGGACTGGCAACCACTAACTGCTTCCTATACATTTCCCGCAGTCCCGCTACGATACACATCAACCTGACTTCAATATAAATGCACAAAGAGCACATCATCCATTGTAATAGAAATCTTGGAGAAAATGCTTATAATATCTAAAGATACTAAAAAAAAATCCTCTCTACTAAATTCTAAACAAGTTTTTCTCTCTCCTAAATTTTTCACATTTGAATTATCATAAATGGTGAAGAATAAATACATAAAATAATAAGCGATACGATTAATACTTGGTTCAGTGGTTACAGTAGCGGACTTGGAAATTTTTAACCATGGTTCGAATCCCCCGAACGATAATTTTTTTTATTTTTCAAAATTAAAACAAGCCATAAAATATGAAGCTACTGCAACTTTTTGTTAAAGTGTCAAACTTCACTTTCAACTTCATACACTATTTGAAAGAAATTCAATAATACAAATATTTATACCTCTATATCTAATTTTGTCTTTTGTATATTTAAAAAAATATAACTATTAAGATTGTACCACTTTCAGTCAGAGAAGAATAATTTACGAGATGAGGGAAATAGTGAAGAAGAGGAAGAAGAAGAAGAAATGGTGAGCGAATGGTTTTTCGCGTGGCAAGTCGAGATAAAACGATAAATATTACGGTTGGTTGCGTGTTTTGTGGAAAAAACATGTAAGTCTCACATAATATTGACTGGAGAAAAAGCAACCAATAGCATAATTTTTTTTCCATATTATTCCTCGAGCTTGGATTTAAAACAAAAATCATTTCTAATATAAAAACAACAAATGCATAAATTTCTTCCTTGTTAATAAAAAAAAATCTTATAATTAGTAGCAGAGAGTAGTTGAAAATTTAATTATTAACAAATAATAAATCTTTTTTTGTCATTTACATGCGTAAAAATTCTTCGAAAATTGAATTAACTGCGGCAAATGAATTAATTTTTTCCTATAAAAAATTAATACCAAACATAAAATTTGTGTTTTAAATAAAATATATATCCAATGAAATTAGAGTGCGCTTACCTTTTTATTATATTTTTACAAAAAAAGAATTTCGCATAAAATTGTGAATTTCGATTCTTATTTTTATTGCTGAATTTAATTTCTACCTAGGAATAAATTTTTGTTTTATTTAAATATTTGCATGCAATTCAAATTATAGGTACAATTTTCTTTCCCCACACAATTGACATCTTTCATTCAATTATTATACACTATAAGCGGAAGAAAAGTAATAATTGAATTCTGAAATTAGACTAGTATGGTAAATTTTAATATACACAAGTTTAATCACAATGTTGCGTAATCATTTAGTTTTCTGATTTTCTATATATGGTGAAATAATTGTATCTAAATCAAACAAAAATGTTTCAATTGTTATTTTTCTCCGCGATTAATTTAATTGTGAAATATTTATATTGACTAATAAAATAAGTAATACATGAAGATTTAAACATTATTAATCATTTGTACCTTTTAATTTTAATGCATTATTTTAATCATATTTTTTAAATTTTTATTGTTATTTTTGATATATTATTCCTTTTTAGTAATAAATTATATTAATTAAATATATTAATAATTAAGTATATATATTAATATATAAGAATTAATTATATTAATTAATATATATTAGTTAATATATATTAATTAATTAATGTATTTAATTAAATTGAAAAATTAAAAAAATGTCACTAAAATTAAATTGAAATTATAAGACAATAATGAACACGTAATTTAATAATTGAAAATAAATGTTGTAACAATAAAATGTGTTAAGGAAAATTAGAAATAAAATCATATGAAAAAATCTATTTTTATTGTAATGGATAATATAATAATGGTAAATAAAAATATGTATCAATTGTACTACTTTCTTTCTCATTTAAAATTAAAATATTAAAGAAATTATTTTAACTCGTGAAATTAAATGAAAATTGAATTATTAGCTATTGTAAAATAGGAAAATAATTATTAATTGGCGTTCGCCGTTAGATAACTTGTATTAAAGTCTTTATTATTATCTCAGATTTTGAGCGGGTGACTTATTAATTTTTAATCAATTTCCTTTATTGGGACCACAGTACCATACTTCCTTTATCGTTCGTCGTGACACAAATTGTTTCAATTTTTTTGTTTTTTTTGTTTTTTATAATAGATAATTAATCAGCTCTCATTATAACACGTAATTAGGTTCTTTTTTTTTAAATATTTGTCGTGATTATAGTGCTCTCTTTTATCTTTAGATTTTTATAAACATTTTCTTTAAATGCGACCCCAATGGGACGTGCGCGCGAGGTATACAAATTTACGATTTTTTTCTTAATAAAACAACAACACTAAATTTCACTCGTTGCACATTTACGCACAATTATAACTTTCAGTCCACAATTATATTTATATATATAAATAATTATATATATTATTATTATATAAATTAATAACAATAAAATTTCATTTTGCACATTTGTTCCATAATTTCGTACTTACACATAAATATATACTATCGTACACATCGACAAAATATCCGCAACTACGGATTTCTATACAATAAATATATATACATATATAAGTGAGTGTATATTTATATAATATATATTTATATATAATATTTTGTTAATAGATATCGTTTTTATGTTTACGCGCTTTCTCAAAAAAATTATAATCCTAACTTACTTATATAAGCATAACAATGTATATATAGCAATAATAAGAATAAACATTTTTTTTAAATAAATTATTTGATAACCCGTTTTACTGATGCGTAAATTTTATTTTTCATATCGTGATGATTTATTGTGGATAAAAATTATCTTCTAATTATCACGACATTCCTTACAGAAATATTTCTTTGTCGCACCACGCAATTTTATTTTTGAGATAAATAAATTTATTTTTATTTTGAAAAATATGTTTAAAAAAATCAAAAATTTTCCATATCTCTTTTTTTTGAATTACAACTATGTTAGTAAATAATTCATGATAGAATTTAACTTCAAAGATGGTAACAATAATTGAATATATATTTTTTTCATCATCATTCATTAAAAATAAAGCACATATTGTTAACAATATATAATAGTAATAAATAAACAATCTTAATGTAAAATCGTCGTCTTTGTAATATGTATATTTAATTTTTTTTTCCGGGACGGTTAGGGACGTTGACACCGGATTTATAAGACAAAACAAAAAAATGAATTTGTCAATATTTCGAAAAATTAACAATACTTTTTTACTTTTGAAAAATTAGTTATCACAATATAAATATTTTTTAGAACCTTCTTTATTTTAGATTTTTTTTTTTTGAGCTAAGTCATGTGACATGTGGCAGGTTACAAAAAATATTTTCCCCTTAAAATATCTTCACTACTTTTTGAAATTAATTCAATATTGAGAAATAATTTCTTAACTATAGGTGTATAATTCTTTTTCATATAATATAGTTTTGAGAAAAATTTTTTTATCAAATAAAAAATTGTTGTTATCAAAAATGCATTAAAAATTTCAATTTTTTCGAAGTAAGTGATATTTGTGACATGCCAGAGTCACGACTTTCTCTCTTTTATAAATTCGAATATTTCTATTAAACAATTTATCATCATCATCGTTGATAAACATGCTTTGTTGACAATATGTTTTTTTTTATTCGGTAAATTGTCCTGCTCCGAATACCGGATATGAATTCGGGGGACGGGGATTTCGTAGTTTGCGTCGTTCTATTCTTTTGAATTTATTGAATGCAGTATTCAACCTACTTTAATCCATCTGTCGATAGAGTATTCAATCGCTGCAAGCCACCTGTAATACATACGATAAGAATATTTTTTCAACTTTTGATGAATAAATAATTGTAAGAGAGAAAAAATAATTGTTTATAATTTAATTTAAAAATAGATTTAGAAATAAAATAGATTTATAATCTATAAAATAGATTTATAGAAGTAGAAACAAACCTCTTTTTATCGATTTCGGATTCAGTGGCAAATGTAAAAGTCCGCTGGGTAGGATCGGGTGGTTCAAGTTCAAAGGCGTGTTTCCTCCCCCCCGAATTTGGGGCACTGGCGTGAACCCTAAAGCCATGAAGGCACGCGACTCCAAAAGCTTGCTCGGCATTAGCGTCGTCATAAAAGTAAAGTGCTGCGTCTTTTAAAACACAATATCGTCGGGACCATCCGGACGATGCATTGGCTCTTCGAATGTGTCTTTGTAATTTATTGAGATAACCGAAGCAATCTGGTCTCTGAATTGAGCAAGGTGGCATCTGTTGCATCCTTAAGGATGTATCCAACCAGGTACCAGCCTTCAAATACAACAATTTTCCGCAATTAATTATATTTATTTGTGAAGCGCAAAAGAATTATAGGTTGTTTTTGTTTTTCGATTTATCTTGATCTAAAGTTTTTAATTACAAATAAAATCGAAATCTTTCTATTAATCGAAATCAAAAAAGTTTGTTTAGTTTCTACGTTGCAACTGAAATTGCAAATGGCGAATATTTCTATGCTTCGTACAGATTCGGAATCACTCGGGCAGGTTCGTGTAGATTCGTCGAGACACGAACAGTCACGATTAGACACGATCAAGCATATACTTGCTCTAAGGACCAAAAGAACTCAAAGACATCTTTTTGGATGATTTTTAGTCGTTTTTTGAACCAGTGGAACTCAATATTCTACAGTTTGGAAAAAGTCTTTTGGTATTTATATGTCTCCGAGACACTATCATCATTCTTCGACGGAGAAGAAAAAAGAAATTGAAAAAAACAGACGATTCAAGGACGTCGTGAAACAAAATTACTCTCATAGAATTGGGTGACCTACTTGATTATTTCTCTCGACCGCTTCACGAATAATGGTGCTCCATCTAGCGGCAGCTTCATCAGTGTCAGCAGCTAAATGTAACGTCGGTGCGCCTTTCTTCCTGATGGCAAAACTGTGCAGTCTCTTCTCCAAAGTTGGCTCCACGTCGTATTTTAGAAGCATCACTGCTCCCACTGGCTGTGAATCCTACAAATATATTTTATCGATTTAAAATTTTTATTTGAATTTTATTTTTGAATTTATGATTGTCGCGACTTACCGCGTCAGTCTTATAATAATAAAGGCAGTTGTCACGACGAAGAGCGAACCATCTTCGAACCCATTTATCGGGACTGTTGGATGTGGCGGCTTTTCTCCAGAGATATCCCGCGCAAATTGGAGCTTCAACGGAACTTTCTTTAGTGCCACTTCTGCCAATTTGAGGCGCTAATACGTTACAAGTTGTCGCCACTTCAAGTTCGAGAACATCGGATCCTGAATGGGCCATTCGCACCACTTCGGAATGTGTCGCGTCCATGACATTCCTTCCATTAACCGTCATTATTATGTCACCAATTTCTAAACCGGAACTCTCGGCTGGTGTATCCGGTTCAATAACTGACACCACCACCGGCTTCGATCCATGAATTCTGAATCCAAATTCACCACCTGCTTCGCGTTTTATTATCACTCGTTTGTCACTCTCTGTAAAATAAATTCATTTTTTTTGATTAATTTCTTCCTTGTCTCTAAATTTCGCACTTAGGATTAGAATATTTCGGGGAAAATGAAAATATTTTTAATTATCCTCTCTGGGGAATAAAGAATGAGTATTTCGGGCCTATATTGAATTTATAGTATATAAGCTGTGTGTAAAAGCAGAAGAGGGATTTGTGTCACTAAACATCAAACATTCGGGGAGGGGTGAGGGTATTACGCGGCCTTTAGTCATTCTGGTGAAACACGTCGTTTCTCGAACCGCTTTATTTTAGCGATGCAATATCGGAGCTCGTTTAACAACATGTCAAAGCAATTTTGACCATAGTCTCATAAATTTTCATGTCCCTCGTTCCATCTACAGCTTCCCATTATAATCAATCTTTTTTAATATTCTCTTTTTTTCTACATCACAGCTTCCACATTTTTTATATCCAATAGAGCGTATATCGAACAAAAGAAGGAACAGCCCAAGGTCGTTATTTTTTCGTTTCTTTATATCGAACTAAAAAAAGCACCAACTCTACTTCTTTTTTTGTATCTCTAAGCGTTTTTATTTTATTCATAAAAGATTGATTTTTATATTCAAGGAGAAAAATATGAAATATAAGACAAACAATAAGTTATGAAATATTTTTCGATTGAGAGTAAAGAATTAATAAATTATTACTATATGTTATTTTTTAACAAACATTTCCCAAAACATGTTAGAGAGCAAAATGAGAAAGTACTCTGCAGCGCTGTACGTTGAGAAAGCGTTAATCAGGAGCCACTGACACAAAATTGTCTTTTGTTGTCTGACTAAAACTTTCTACCACTACTGATTAGGTGCAAAATTTGGAAATTATTACAAATGAGAATTATAATAATGACTGCAATTTGAGAAGTTTGGCAAAGTTCTGTCTGACTGCAAATAACTTTTACTACTGACAAATAAAAACAATTTCACCTGTTGTCTGACTTTAACACTCTTTTACTACTAAAACCATAACAAATTTTCAAAATATAATTGCCAATGAAAATTTGAAGTTAGACTGTAGTTAAAAAAGTTTGGAAAAAGTTTGTCTGATTGAAAAGTACGTTTTCTACTAATAAATAAAAATTTCTCGTATTGTCTGACTAAAAAATGCTTTTTCTACTGAAAGTACAAAAAAATTTAAAAGATTGACAATGAAAATTAGAACTTCGACTGTAGTTAAAAATATTTGGAAAAAGTTTTGTCTGACTGAAAATCACTTATACTACTGATAAATTAAAAAATGTTTCTACTATTGTCTGACTATAAAATTCTTTTTCTACTGAAAGTACACAAATTTTTGAAAACATTGCCAATGAAAATTAGAACTTAGACTGTAGTTAAAAATATTTGAAAAAAGTTTGTCTGACTGAAAATTACGTTTTCTACTAATAAATAAAAATTTGTCGTATTGTCTGACTAAAAAATGCTTTTTCTACTGAATATCCAAAAAAATTTTAAAAGATTGATAATGGAAATTAGAACTTGGACTGTAGTTAAAAATATTTGAAAAAGGTTTGTCTGACTGAAAATCACTTATACTAATGATAAATTAAAAAATATTGCTGGTATTGTCTGACTATAAAATTCTTTTTCTACTGAAAGTCCAAAAAATTTTAAAAGATTGCCAATGAAAATTAGAACTTATACTGTAGTTAAAAACATTTGGAAAAAGTTTGTCTGACTAAAAATTACGATTACTACTAATAAATGAAAATTTCTAGTATTGTCTGACTAAAAAGTCCTCTTTCCACTGAAAGTATAAAAAATTGTAAGAGATTGCAAATTAAAATAAGACTTTAGACTGTAGTTAAAAATGTTTGGAAAAAGTTTTGTCTGACTGAAAATTACGTTTACTACTTAAAATAAAATTTTATCGTATTGTCTGACTAAAAAATACTCTTTCTACTAAAAGTACAAAAAATTTTAATAAATCGCAAATAAAAATTAGAATTGAGACTAAATTTAAAAATATTTGGAAAAAGTTTCGTCTGACTGAAAATTACTTATACTACTGATAAATGAAAAAAAATTTCACCTATTGTCTGACTTTATCACTCTTCTACTACTGATACCATAACAATTTTTTAAAATCCAATTGCCAATGTAAATTGGATCTTAGACTGTAGTTAGAAATGTTTGGAAAAAGTTTTGTCTGCCTGAAAATAACATTTACTACTAAGAAATAAAAAATTTCACGTATTGTCTGACTAAAAAATTCTCATTCTACTGAAACCGCAAAAAATTCTAACAATCTGATTGCAAATGGAAATTGTTACTAAGAATGCAATTATGAAAATTTTGTCTGACTAAAAATATCTTCTACTACTGATAAAAAAAAATCACCAATTGTCTAACTATAAAACTCTCCTACTACTCATAAAGTCATAAATTACAATAAATTCCTTATTACAGTTTTTAATTGTGAAAAATAGTTAAAAAAATGTAAAAATAAAAAGTCTGAGAAATTAATACCCTTTCTATGAAGAAGGAAAATTCGAAACACGTGTTTGCGAAACTATGCCAATAATTCTTGGCCGGCGTCCGATTTTGTACTTTGTACGTTAGTCACGCGTTCCTCAAATTTCAGCATTTCATTCAAAATTCAAATGGAAAATTGATTGATTGAATATACAAAATACAGACAGCAAGCGTCAGCCAAAGCGACGCCCTCGTTACACCATTAACGGCTATCTTATTCTGAAATGAGTTCTAAATTGGTACCACTGCTGCAACAGTGAGATGAATTTTCTAACTAGGCTATATTTCTTATGCTCGCATATTTTTTAAAAATATTATTTTAATACTTTCCTAACTGGTACAAAAAAAAAATTCTTTTTGATAAATAAAAAATTTATAAATCTTTTACAACAAATAAAAAAAATTATAATATTAAATATAGTTAATTTAATTGCCAATGCAAAACTCACTATATAAGTCAATTATCCATTATATTTTTGCAAAGTTGTCGATTTAAAAAGGTTGTTTTATTTTTGTCATGAGAAAAACCACAAATTCAAAATGTTGTACCACATGAATCGATTGGCAGAGTTACATAGTCAGCAATTTGATTTGAGCGTGTTAAATTTTGCTAATGTGATTGAAAGCTCTTTGAGAACTTGCATATTAAAACGATATTTTACATATATTTTAATATTTTATCGGAAAACAGTAAATTCTGCTGGAAAATTAGACATTTTGTTTCCATAATATCAATTTTTCATCTCTTCAAATATCAGATAATTCATTCTAGTATGTCATTTATCATTTTGTCATTTGAACTTTTACTTTCATTTCTATTTATTCTTGGAAAAGTTTTTTCTCTTTAAGTTTTCTCTCTTTTTCTCATCAGTAAAAAATCATCACGACTCAGGAGAAAATTATTTTACAAAACAGAAAAAAATATTGTAAAATTTCTTGACTATTTGAAGAGGGAAATTTTGCAAAGAAACAAGAAAATTAATTTTAGTCCTTTGTTATTTGCTTCTTTCATTTTTTTTCTTCAAAATTTGAAAAATAATTTATTCCATTTTTTACAAAATTTAGCAGAGATTATTTATAATTACAATTTTAAATATAAGTGTGTAAATCTTTATAGATTCTATTGATTGTAACCTTCAAACTAAAATCGTTCAGAGAAAATTAAACATAGAATCGAAGGTAGAATGCCAAGTTAAGTAATTCTAGCGTTAATTGACCTTGCATTAGAAATCGTCTTGAAATCATTCACAGTTTCTTGATAGGGTCACGGTCATTTATACTATTTTTTATTCTTAATATTCAAAATCAAAAATCATATTTATTAGATACAGTTTCTATTTAGTAAATCGCAGGAATTATTATTCAGGTAGTATTTTCAATTTTTGAAGGTAAATGGAGAAAGAAATGTGAAAATTATCTACCGGTGGTTGGAACACCAAGTTTTTTCAGAGCTTGACTCTCTCGGCACCAAACTCGTAGCATGCATTTGAGAAGTTCCTCCAGGGCATTCTTGAGGGAGACGTCTTGTCCAATTTCGGGCACATAACCGCCCATTGAATCGCACACCATTTTTTCCCAAAATGGAAACAAAAATTTTCACTTGCACTTTCGAAAAAAAATTGACATTGGTGGGGAAAAAAGAAGAAACTCCTCTTTATGAGAGATCCCGAAAGTTCCCCGAAGAGACAGAAAGTTTTTAGTGGACGTCTGTTTGGAATGCGACTTGACGCCCTGACCCACTGACTGGTAGCCAAAAGCTTCTTCTCGACCCATCGACCCCCTTTCCCCCTTTCAACCACGGCAAATCCCCACGAAGTTAACTCTTCTTCTCCTCCTCATCACCAAGATCTTTGCTCTACAGCCGGCTGCGTCGCGACGCCGGTATCTATTTTTACCCAAACGCAGTATTACGCGAAACTTATTTAAAGAAAATGAGAAGAACACGTATCGTTGACTTTTTTTTCCCACAACTCCCAATAAGTAATTAATCACCCAAGGGTCGTGTTAATTTCTCTCTATTGATTCATGTTTCGAAATTGAATTTTGAATAAAGTTTTTAAAATCCAAGTAATTGGATATTTTTTTAATTTTTAAAACTGACAATTTTAAACAAAGAATGTAAAACAGGAAATAGGATTTTTTCATCTGTAATTCTGGTTTATTTGTCAGTGCGGCTAATTTCGTCTTTCTTTGAAACACTGCAGTTGGGCGCAAATGTTACGAAGATTTGGAATTCCATTGAAAGTGCGGGGGATCATGAGTGGAAAAATAAACTTTCACGATTCTATAGTGGGCGTTCTTTTGCGATGACCGGGAGGAAAAAAATTTACCCATTCAAAACATTTCTTGCTGATGAATAAATTATTGATGGAAATTTATTTTTAGTATATTAGACTTACCAAAATTTTTCCGTTGAATTCTCTTATACATTTCAATGCTCGTCTTCCTGTGGACCATTCGTCGAGTGGCGGCTTCGTACTTTTTCCTGAAGCACTTTTCACTTTCAGTGGATTCTTGAGAGTTCCTTCGCTCCTTTGCGAAATATTCTGGAAAATCGTCATCATCTCTACTGTCAGGTCTTTTCCATGCAAAACTCTCTTGAAGATCTCCAATATAAATCCACTCTCCACTTGTAAAGGGCTCAATGTAAGTGCCCTCGTCCTCCCGACCTGGAAAATGGAAGAAAAAGTCCATTTTTACCATAATGCGGAAATAAAAAGCTGTATGAAAATTCCAATAGAAAAGTGACAATAGAGCAAAAGGAGAGACCTGTTAAAATTTCCAAACTCGCGTCAGTACTTCTTGCTTGGAGTCTTCTTTTTAAACCGTCCTCAACTGATCCACGACTACTTGGTCTTCCGCCTCTTTCTTCTGATTTTGCTCTCACGTCCGATCTTCCCCCGGTGCTTCTGTGATGCCTCCTCTCGGCTCGATCCTCTGATCGATATCTTTTGTCGAACTTCTTATAAAGCCTGGGAGTGGTGTGCTTTGGAGTTGTTCTGTGACTGTCGGGAGAATCCGCAAAACCTGCCGGTGGTTGGACAATGTCTTCGGGAACCTTGAAGGAGAATGGTAATGTTAATCATTGTAGCATTAAATCATTAAAGCATTGTACATCATCCAATTCTGCTGTCCAAAGCAAAAGACTAGTAAGTCGCATTTGCCATAAGAGCGAAAGTCGAATAACAAAGCTAAGGGACGCTCGCCCTTATGACAAATGCGACTTACTAGGTCCCACACAACACGATATCTTCCTGGAAGCTTCCTTGAAGATTCCAGGAAGCTTTAAATGTCCGCCTTGAGGAAGCTTCCATTGTAAGCTCAAGGGAATCTTCCACCAGAAGCTCAAGGGAAGCTTCCAACGGGATCTTAATGGAAGCTTCCAGGAAGATATCGTGCTGTGTGGGGTTATTACTTTGGACAGCAGAATTGAATATTATGGTCAATTCATCTAAGACAAATCATCTAGCATGACTTACCTCTCGTCCACAATGATGACAGTGAGGTGTATCCAAAAGTTGATCCGTTCCTTCACTGTAGAAAACACTGTCACTTCCTGGACTGACTGATCTCAACGATTCAGCGGAAACGGCCTTTAGTCTCGCCTCTGGACTCGGCGATTTCACAATAACTGTCGTGTGTCCATTATGTCCGGGACTTCTTTGATAACGTCCAGGACTCAATCTTGTCGGGCAAATATCATCCAAAGCACGAGATCTTCTTCTAGGTAGACTACCAGTTATCGCCGCATTTTTATCCTAACAGAATGCCAAATTTGAAAACAAAATTAAACATATTTATAAATGATTAATCATTTTTTGATTCATTATCAATCAATCAATCAATCAATCAATCAGTTGAAATAGTGAAAAGGAAGAAAAATCACCTCATTACTCCTTCTTCGGGAGGAAACGTAACTTCCCGTTTTACGTCGTGGACTCTCTCGGGTTCTTCGATGATGTGATCCATCGCCACTTTCACGGTGTCGATGATGATGATGATGATGAACGTGATGATAATGATGACTGCAACTCGAATCATCGGATGTTTGACCATGAGCACCGTCTTCAGTTTGTTCCCTCCATTCCTCCTTCTGGGGACTTCGAATTATTTGCTGTTGAGCCGAATCTCTTCGTTTGTTATTACGATGAGGACTTTTTGTCGACAATGGCTTTGTTCGCGATCTGTGACGATGACTTGGCGTTGGACTCACGTCCATATTATCAAGAATCATTTCAGTTGAACGTTCCGCGTCAATGTCGCCGGGAAAATCGAGAGTAAAGTTCTTTCTTCGTTTTCTACGCTCCTCCTCGGTCCACATATGATGATCGGGCGGGGATTCTGCGTAACCACCTGAAGACGATCGATGACCTTCCTAATGAACAAGTATTTTCATTTACTATTATACTTATTCATACAGTCAAAAAGACTGTAACATAACATTACATAACATAACATAACATAGACTATAAATAACTATAAATAATTTTTGTCGATCAGTCCAAAAAGGACTGATCGACAAAAATGTTTCTATCGTTAATATTTACCTCACGATCTAATTCAACTTCAGAGGTGTGACCACTGAGAGAGGCAGTTGGAGGAGGTTCTTGTACCACTGCCGTGTCTTCTAAATCATAACTTCCGGAACTGCTACTAGTAGTTGATCTTGTTGGAGAGGGAGGTTGTTCAGTGAATGTAGTTAATGTTTCTTCCTTGATTGGCTGCGGACTTGTTGGTTCTTCAACGACAGCCTAAAATATCAATTATCCCTTATTTCCAAAATGTACTATTTTATTTCATCTGATTTACATAATACCCTCACTGATCTTATCATCCTTCCAGAAAAGCGATAAAAAGGAAACAAAAAATGCAACAAGGATTAAGTCTACAGGAGGTAAAAATTTATCACTATGGGAAAATTAGTTCATCCAGTATAGATAATGACGATAAAGTCACTTGGGTGGAAAATTACTTCCATGGAATGGTGAGGATGGGATCGATGAAAAGAAAGAGGGGCTTACCTCGCTCCTAGCTAGACTGTATATAGAACTGGCACTTTCGAAAGAACTTCCATCAGCAGCAGTAGCAGTGGTCGATGCTACTGATGGTGCCGCATTAGAGGGTAAAAGAGGTGGTCTGGACCAAGAACTTGTTGTCGCAGAAGTTCCAGTTCCAGTGGTCCCTGTACCCGTTGACGTATTGGCAGTGATGTAATCATCAGTGGTCGACGTCTCCGAGACGTCAGTTCGTCCCCCTGAATCAGTTCTTGCCAAACTGAGTCCAAATTCACTCGACGACTGTGAATGGGTTTGAGAATATGGACCAGGACTCCGCCATAGTGAACCACTCTTTGGTCTTCCATTTGTCAATAAAGATGATGCTTCGATGCTGGAAGAATTATTTTTTTAGTTTATATCGAGTCTAATTATATTCAATATTCTAATTATATTCAAGAAAGGTCTTTAGGAAAGAGGAATTCTAATTATATTCAAGAAAGGTCTTTAGGAAAGAGGAATATGGTAGAAAAATAAGATCTATGAGAATATTCCAAAGACCTTGGCGTTAACGTAATGGGCGTGGCAGCTTCGAGACGAATTCGCGGACTTGAAGGCGAAATGTCCAGATCGTCTTCAACATCAAACGCTTCGGTGTCCATTGACGATCGCTGCTGATGCTGAAGTAGCAAAAGATGTCTTCTTCTTGAAGATGGCGTTAACAGAGCTAAAGAATCCGCCTGGAGTACCGTCGCTTGCGATTCATTCCAAATTCCATCACTGTGATCTCTGGTTCCATCATTCGCTAATGAATCACTTGATGCAAATGGAGACAGCAATCCAATTACTCGACCAGTACGCAAGAAATGTCGGTTCGATGATTCCTCCCTAGAGATCTGGATTACTCTGCTAGGCGCTACAATTTATTCCAAACAAAACGAATTGTTTTTTGTTTTATTTTCAGAAAAACGTATGGAGAAAATATTTTTTTAGTTAATGTATTAAAATTATCACCTGCAATCGCAGTAGGAGAGGTGGGTGAAGTAGGAAGAGATCTTGGAAATAGAATCTCATTGCTGCAGATAACTTGAACACCATCTTCGAGCGAAACACTTCTCTTGCGAAAAAGTCCTCGTCGAATGATGTTTTCATGAAATTCCTAATAGAAAATTTAGAAACGTAAGTGAAAATATTGAATCAAAATTCAATTAAAATTGCTCAAAATGTTGAGCGGATAATTATTTTTTAGTTTATATCGAGTCTATTAAAATTGTAAAATTTTCTCTCTGGTTACCTAAACAATATTATTTTGAAAAATTAATACCTCTTCCAAGGGATCATCTTGAGGTGATGAAATCCTCAGATATGAAAGATCGTCCGGAGTTGATGAGAATTGTACATGAGCGCGAATATTTCGATTCCAGGGGTCTTGATGATTTCTTCGACATGTGTGCGGATAACTTGGCTCCCCAGTTTCGCCAATCAATTCCCGCCTCTCTACCCTTATTTCCCCGTCTGATAAAGTTTTCTGAAGGGGTATAAATCGACGAATTGGCTTTGATATCCGGTCCAACATTGCCCTTGCATCGGGCGACACCGGCGCTGGTTTAAAATCAATCAAAATTTCCTGATCGTCCAACTCAAAATGACCCTGGAAGAAAATTCCTTTTTTTAAATTTTTCACTAGAAATATTGTTTTGCCCTCTTTGAACCAGATCTGTAATTTTGAAATTTCAAGAGCTAACACCGGCGCTGGTTTAAAATCAATCAAAATTTCCTGATCGTCCAAATCAAAATGACCCTGGAAGAAAATTACTTTTTTTTTTTAATTTTTCACTAGAAATATTGTTCTCCCCTCTTTGAATCAGATCCGTAATTTTGAAATTTCAAGAGCTAATTAATTAAGTTAGGAAAGTTTGATAATTTTCCATAAAAAAATATTTTTCTTCCGTTTTTGTATAGTCTTTTCCAACAAACTATTATTCCGTCTAAAGTTAACATGTGAAATGCCGGAGGTTCATACTGGCACACTCCACTGTTTCCAGACTTTGATCTTTACATTTTGCTCCCGGTAGTTTGCTTTATCACTCATCACATTTTTTTTCTATTTTAAATATTATCTGTTTTTATATAAAACTGAAAAATACCGCCAGTTGTGATCAATTTTTCTTGAATCACGACTTGATGAAATTATTTTAATTTTTTTAATTAAAAATCCAAAGATAGAAAATAAAATTTCGCTTTTTGTTGATTTTTTTTTAAATTTTAAATTACATTTAATTGAAGTTCATTTTGTAGAGAGACGGCGAGAGTCACAAAAGTAAATTCGGCATTTTTTTTTTTTTTTTTTTGTAAAATTCTTTTGTCTCCTTTTGTTGGAAAAGTTGATAATGGTTTTCCTGTAGTTTTGCTCACTGAGAACGCCTCTTTATAATCGATATAAGAACAAAAATATTTCCTCTATTTTAAGAAAAATTCTGAATGCCATATCCTTAGGGTTTAGAAATAATTGATAATTTTAATCCAAAATATAATGGGACAATTTTCTTTTTTTTGGGAAATATTAGCAGTGTAAAATATTTTATTAAAAATATAAAAGTATGTAATGAATAGAATATAGTAATTGTAATAGTAATTGTAACAATGATAATTATTTGTTTTGGATAACTCACTCTGGTGATGTCTCCGTTTTGGAATTGTTCCTTAATGGTTTGGGGTGAGCGGGGTGGGGTGTCGACCATGAATGGTGACCTCGGGGGTTCTTCGCTTTGTGTCCTCTGAAGAGGTTCATGATCACCCTCCTCTTTCATGTGACCCAATGGTGATCCAAAATGACCAGCTTCCGAATAGCTTTTAGTAAGTTTTCTTCCATTACAAATGCCATTCGTTTGCGCACCTTGTGAGACCATTTTCACTCGATGAATCGTCCTTGGACTCAAGGTCACAGGTGGAATTCGCCGAAAGCCCGTGGGAACATCAGTTTGAGTTGCCTGCGCTTTCATCGCTCCCCGTTTCGGTTGTTTTTCTAATTTACCGCAAATATTGAAAAGAAAAAAATTGTTTTTATTTTCAAAATTAGCATTTATTGGATTTTTTCAAAAGTTGTTGGAAAAAATGAGAATATTAATTTCCGTTTGCTGGTCTTTTTTGTCTCTAATGAATATAAACTGATGTTCTTATTCGAGAATACATTCAAGAATACATTCAAGAATATATTCAAGAAGCACTGCCTTTACGCCTCTATTTTCTTCACATACAATGGAGATTAGTTAGTAAATGCAGATTATGAACATTCGTGCCAAGAAATATGTGGCTATAATACATAGAAGCAGTAAAATAAACTTGGATACCTAATGAATGGAAATTAAGTCAGGAAATGGACAGTCTTGCAAATGGAAGCTTAATGAAGAATTAACAACCGCTCGTTGTGATTCTTTTTTGTCATATATTTAAACGCTTCCGTTGTTTCATTTTCAATATGAGAATCAGGAATTATTTTTCAATTTTGCGAAAATCATCAGGAGAAAATTACGAATAAATTATTTTCTGCCGCTCTATTTATTTTGCCAATGTTTGGAAAAGAATTTTTCGATTAGAATTTTTTCTCTCCTCTCTTTATCGCTGTGGAAAACTTACCGAGAACAAGTATTCGAGGCTCGGCGATTGGATAGGAATGTGCTGCAGGCAACGTGGAGCATACTGATCCTTGCATGGTTGGTTGCGAGTCAATGAGTCGTTCTTGATTGTGGGGTCTTGGAGGACTTCGTGTATTGGGCATTTCCGTTAACGTGTGTGACCTCGCAAAACTCACGTGTTTTGTTTTTGGCAATGATGAGGTTTGCATTGTGGCTGGAATTGGCGATATGACAGGTCTCGGTCCTTCCAATTTTGTCAATTCCTCATCCTCCGTGTCCCAAGTGTATCTTTAGCAAACAAATTTATTATCTAAATTTTAATTTATTATATCTATATATATATATATACAATATCGACATTTCGTGAAAAAAATTCCTTATATTCTATTTCAAGATCGACTATTATTATCATCATCATCATCATCAACAAGATTATTATTTTTATTGTTTTTATTCTTAGCGGGTGTATTATTATCGTTTTTATTATATCAAGCATATGCTCATTAAAGTTGACTAGATATGAAATCGATAAATATTAATAAAAATGATGGTACGCTAGGTCCAATGCCATGCATCTTTGATATAAATGGAGTATATGGAAGAAGAATGAATTCTAATATTTATGAAACATACAAAAAAATACTAGATTAATGAAAAAATGTTTGAATATTTTCGAAAGGGATTCATTGATATTAGAGAGAAAAAATGCTAATGGATATGATTATAAAAGATTCTGAGGATTCACAACTGCGGATGAAATTACGTGTTGGAAAAAAGGTATAGAGGGGAAAGGGTATTATCCAAAAAAGAGTGATGAAATAAAATTGATAAGCAAAATTGACACGATACGATAGAGGGAATAATTGAGATAAAAGGATCAATTGTGATATGGATAAATGATAACAGTAGGCATTATTTCGATGAACAATAAAAACAAAAGAATCGTAAAATATCACTCGCTATCATGAACCAGGGAAAGAATTTGTACTATTTCAGCTATTATAATTATAGTATTATAATTATAGTATTATAATTCTGGTATTATAATTATAGTATTGTCTGCCTTTCCTCTCCCCCCCTTTCTAATTTAATAACGACTAATCCATGTTAAATGAAAATTGATCATCGATGAATTTTATTTACCATATAAACAGAAAAAAAAAATTTATTGTGATTGAAAAATTAACAATTTGCTTGGGCTTCATCTTCGGAGGGATCATAAAAGAGCAAAGTGGCTCTTTTGAAAGTCAAATAAAGCCTTATCAAATTCTAGATAGAGAAAGCGTGTACAACCCCCTCATTTGGGACATGATGTTGTGGAGAGGGAGGAGAAGGAGGAGTTGAAAATCGATGTGGTATGAGGAATTTTGTTGTAATTTAGGTTCGTGTTTTCCGAAAAGCCTTGTTTGGCAAAATTTATACTGCAATAAATAATTAGAATTACCTTTATTATTATTTATTGCAATATTTATGGTTCATTTTTACATAGTTCATTATGGTTCATTTTTATTCAGTTCATTCTTATTTAATTTTTTTTTATTTAGTAAAAAATTGAAGTTTTCAGTTTTTCCAGGGTTCAAAATTAATCCAAGCTGAAATTATATACAGAGAGAGAGAGAGAGTGAGTGAGTGAGTGGTAATTTTGATAATGGTGTGAGGCAGTTAAAGGTTAAGAACTTGAGCAAAACCTCAGAGTAATCAACACTCAGGGGTGAAAAGTGTGGGCTAACCACTATTTCTAGGTACACCATGAGTTAAACCACAATCCACCGAGTTTGGTATGTATTAGTAATCATGCAGTCTCGTGCCGCTCTTCAAAACAAGATACCAACTATTTACCAGAGCCAACAAAATAGCTTTAATTGCTCTGCATCCATATTTAGCCAAAATTTCACTAAACTATCTAGATTCTCTGTTTGTTGAGTAAATCAGTATTCAAATCCACTTTTGACTAATATGTTCCATAATTAATGAAGTCTTTTTTTCATTTTTTTTTTGCTTAGGCGCCCTATTTAGGACCTAGCTAGAATTGCATGAAAAAACATTTTAGGACCTAGGACCTAGTTAATAAAGAGGCAAAATAGATAAGATTAAAAAAAATTCTATCCCTCATAACACAGGGATATTTAGGATATCCCTGGGACGTCCTAGGGATAGCTTTTTTCTTCCAACGGTTTGGATATCCCTAGATCCTAGGGATATCTAGGGATAAGCTTTTTTCTTCCGGCGGTTTGGATATCCCTAGATCCTAGGGATATCTAGGGATAAGCTTTTTTCTTCCGGCGGTTTGGATATCCCTAGATCCTAGGGATATCCTAACCGCCGGAAGAAAAAAGATATCCCCAGGACGTCCCAGGGATATCCTGAAATATCCAGTGCTGTGAGGGATATAGCGAAATAATGATAAGCCTTATTTTGTTATTTTAAAAATACCTTTTAGGATCAGGAACAGTGCAAAAGGAGGTTGGTCTGCGGCGAAAGTAGGAACTCTCAATCAAGTCATCATCTTCGGATCTGTAACGATTTAAACCACGGGGATAGGTGGAATAAGGCTGTTCGTACATGATTTGCAATGGTTTTCGTGGATAGGGAGCATCGCAAAGATTCTCTTCACTTGGAGCACTTCGAACACAGGCTGATAAAATGGATGCCTTTGTTGAACTACATGGCGATGGTCCTCTATTGGTAAGGCACCCAAATATTCCTCCACCGGATCTTTCGACAGCGTCCAACTGTCTGCTTGTGATGCAATATTGTTCCTTAATGTCTTCCCTTGAATAGAGTGGCGTTGCACGACGATCCCAATCCATGTGGACGGATCCACCATGGAGGTCGACCTGTGTCGACACATCCACCTTCAAGGAAAAAACCTGTGAAATTTGGAAAAGAATCTCCCCTGTGGGTTAGCTGATGTCGATAATCTAAGTCTCTAATTCTCTATTTGGCATTAGGGGCAGACCGTTGTCCTTTGATTTCTCATTTCAACAATATTCTTCTCTCTGATAAAATTTTTAATCTTATTTTCTTCAAATAGAAAAAAAAAAAATAAAAAAAATAAAAAAAAACCTTTTTATTTATAAATCAAAAATAGTAGATAATATGAATGTTAATTTTGAATCGATAGTGTCGCCATCTGTGGTCTTTGAGACAAGAATAAGTACACAGCTGATTGTTAGAAACAGTTTTAACCTCAAAATGTTTCGATAGTCTGAAAACTTTTCAGCAGATAAAAACTAATTTCTGAAAAATACATTTACTGAAATGGAGCATATAGCTCCAAAATTATATCTATTTGAAGTACACAGTTTTTGTAAAAAACTATGCGAAACAGTTTTCTCCACTTGAAGTATTGGTGGAAAATTAAAAAAATTGATACGTATACGTATCTGTTGGAATACCGAATCGTAAAATTATTTTCGATACATTTTCTAATTTGATGCGTCGGAAGATTAAATTGATGGGAATAACGACGTTACAGGGAAACACAATATTAGCCCAATTCCCTAAAGGAGTCTTCAATTTCCCTTTTGGGATTCATTCATCGACAGTAGCATGCTTCTAATTCCTATAACTATTTGTTGAATCATTTACTAAAAATAACATATAAATAAAAGATAAGAAAATACAGTTAAGGTTAGAGAAAAATTTGTCTTAATTTTTCATTTAATTTCAAGAATTATTTCTATAATTCTTTCTTATTACTTCTTTCGTATTTATTAACGTGAAATAAAGAAAATCGATAAATAGTTTCACAATACAGACAAAAAAAATTTTTCCATCAGAGGTGGATTAAAAAATGTAGAGAATATTTTAAAGAATTTTTTGTTGTTGACAACTCCCTGAGTTTGGAATTCCGACTTTTCCGTACATTGGATGGAAGAAAGTATTTTAAATCATGTTATTTATATTGTGAGAGAAATTTTTTAGAAAAAAGCAAGCATGTGGTAAATTCTCTTGTTTGGGAAATAATACAGAATTTGTCGTTTTGAATATCTTGGGTACAATTTTTGAAAAGACTTTCGGATAATAATTTAGAACTTTGAAACAATATGTGAATTGGATAATTGTGTTTAAAGGGGATTAATCAGAGTATGCGTATAGCGTACTCCAATTAAACTTACGTCCACCCTTATCGTCATGTAGCTTCTTTTTCATTAAAGCTTACACGCCGAAAGTGGGTTACGAACAATCGCCATGCCTATCAGGAGTTTCCTCGTGCTCTCTCGTCATAGAACGAGGGTTACTGACACAACGGCGAACCCACCCTTTAGGAGGGTGCGCGGGCACTTTAAACCCACACCAATGAGAGGGCAAATCGCTGTCACGGTCTCGTCTCACCTAAATATAGAATTGGACAACGTGTCATGCCCTCTAACGTCAAAACAACTACGTTCCCATGGAGTATCACAAACTAATTGACTATATTGTTTATCTCAAACCTGTGGATGATAGGTGACCGGATTGGAACGCACAAGTTCGTTATCCCCAAGGAATACCGCTGGTGTCATTGTGTTGGGAAGATTTCGCGGATTTATCGAAATCTCAGGTTTCCTGGTGCCTCCTGATGGTCCCATGATGATCGGGGCCCCAGACATGCCGGGATTAGCCGCACCCTGAGCCTATCGATTACTGGACTATTTTTATTCTCAAGAAGAATTATTCTCTTCTGGGAATAATTTTTGAAGACCTTTTGGTAGTCTTAGGGCTGAAGAGTGGACTGCATTGAAGTCATGCTTCACTGACACACGCACCTGTCAACTATCGTCGTGACACTGACAATTCCCGGAGCACCTCGAGGATTGGCTACGCAAGTATTTTGAATTCGAGGGACGGAGTATCGATGATACGTGAACCGGAGTTTTTTTTTCTCTTTCTGTAAGACTTTCGACAATGACGATAGGACGTGACGAGTTGTAACGACGGATGAGAACGATGATGAAGACGATAGGGAGAGCACCGGGTGACGGGCGGCGTCCACACCGCCGCGACGCCTATGGTCTCTCTCTGTGTGGCACGGAACAAGCGCCACTATCGCATCATCCGAGAATGGTCCTTCACAGGCAGGCGCAAACTGCGTCATGGTCCAGGGCGTCATCTCCATGGTGATGGCGTTCTACTACCCCTGAATTCTTTCGAACAATTCGATAACATCATTAATCATCCAGGACCCATAAACCAACACCAAACGAAATAAATAAAAACTCTGTTTCGATATCACTCCAACAATTTACATAAATTTCGAAATTTAAATCACCAGTCTATGAGTTTCATCAATTATTCTCCAACGACAAATAAACAATCATGAAATTATTCAAAAAAATTTGCATTAACTGTATAAACTGTATAAACTGTATAAACTGTATTTTCCCTTTGTTTATAATAAACAAAGAAAAATATCTAATTTTATATCCAATGTGTAAATTTAAGCAGAGAAAGAAGCGAAAATCAAATCGAATTATTTCTCCCTTTTTCATCAAGTCGATAAGGAAGATAACGAGAGAGAAGAAAAAGCTCTAGATTTTGCCGACAGAGAAATTTTCTGGATTCAAATACTTACCAGAGAAGAGCTTCTCATCCACATGGGTAAAAGAGTGATGATGCTGGGCAACATGTTATCGTCTGCACTTTTGCCTTATCGGTCTCATTGAGTCAAATCGATTATGAACTAATCCGTTGGGTTGATAATAACATGCGAGATGATTATGATTGACGAGGGAAAGAGAGGAACATAAAACAACATCCGCTATTTACGATAACATATTAGAACTTTACAACCATATATCAGTCTTCTATATTTGTCTCAACTATAATTTTTATACATATTTTATATGTAAATATGCATCTAAAGATTGTAACTGAAAAGCTTTATTTATTGATTTGCACGTGCAGAGCTGAGTTTACATTATAATATGAAAATAACTTTAATCAATAACGGAGAATTCATTTTCTCCATTAATAATTTGCAGTGATATAGTGATATTATTATAATTTCTTGATGGGATAAGAGAAAATTTAATCAATCCTTGTAGGGAATAGAATGTGTTGGTTATCGAGGATGTTGTATACAACAGGATTATTACGGGATGATTGTACTTGTCCATGTTGAACCACCCTTTGGTTGGAAGACATGCCTCGCAGACTATATAACATCGCTTAATTGATGAAAAACGAACTTGAAATACTTTGTTGGACATTTAAAGTCTATAATTCAGAAAAGGGCATCTATTACAAGATATAAAAGCGGACTTTAATTTTCAGTAGTAGAGTCAGTCTTTAGTCAGACATAATAAATATACAAATCTTAAGCTTAGTGGTATTAGTCATTTTTAGTCAGACAATACAGTCAATTTTAAACAATTTTAAATGTCAGTAGTATATATCAATCTTCGGTCAGACATAATAATTTGAAATCTTTGTCTCAGTAGTATAAGTCAGTCTTCAGTCAGACAGAATAACTTGAAATCTTTGTCTCAGTAGTAAAAGTCCTTTTAGGTCAGACAAAACAGTTAATTTGAAAATCAGTGGCAAATGTCAGTATTTAGTCAGAC
>JUFY01027006.1:0-13667 GCA_001855655.1 Leptopilina clavipes | reverse complement strand
TATTACCTTGCGGCGGACATTTTAATTTTACTGTAATATTACTGTAATATTACAAGTAACATTATTAATATTACATGTAATATCACAGTAATATTACGTGCTACTTGGGTTTATACACTTGGTGAATTGGTAATCATGATTTGAAACAATTAGAGACGTGTCGATTTCGCAATAAGAGGAGACATTCTAAAATTTATACTTTATGATATCGTTCATAGATATATTGGTATTGCATATATATATTAGCGACTGACACATTCATAAGCAGATGCGTGAGATCACGATTTGTGCGGAATGAAACGAGCAGTATAGTACTCTGATTAAAGTACGTATCAAGTTCCTTGCGGGATTTGTTACACCATCGAAAGGATATAAAATAATTAAATAAATTACATTGCAGCCCCAATGCATTTTCGTTTTTTTCTTTTTGATACAATTGATAGAAAACCATATAAAATCTAATAGATGACGGATAAGGTTCCTGTAAGTTTTAAAAAGGACTCTAATTGATTTCCAGTTTAATGAATTACGTTCATTATTATTTATTACTTATTAGGTTTCAATTTGAATCTCTGGCTAAAATTTCTGACTGGGGTGTAATTGTGTAATTTCATTTTGACTTTGACTTGTGACTTTGAATTTTATTTTTACTGAAAATCAAAGTTGAAATCGAAGTCAAAACCAAAGGTAAAGTCAAAGTCAAAATCAAAAACAAAGTTAATTTCAAAATTAAAATCAAAGTTAAAACTTAAAATTTAAGTCAAAATTTATACCAAATTTATAATCGGAGCCAAAATTTATATCGAAGTTAAATTCGAAGTCAAAATCAAAATTAAAATTGAAGTAAAAAGTAAAAAATTTAGAAAATGACTATTTAAAACAAAAAAATACATTAATTACCTTCTGAATTTACAAAATTACGTTTCTAATTCCAAGTAAATTAAAAAATTACCTATCGAAATAAAGAAATACCTTTTTTGAATGTACAAAAGTACATACAAAAAATACCTTTTCAAGTACAAAAAAATTATATAATTACCTTCTTTAATTCTGAATATAATTTTTGAAATCCAAAAATACTTTTCTAAATCCAGAAATTAGATAAATTACTATTCTAAATTCAAAACTTACATTTCTGAATAAAAAATTCAAAATTACATTCCTAATCCTAAAATTACTTTTCCAAATACAAAAATACCTTTCTAAATTCAGAAATTATGTAAATTACCTTCCTATATCCAAAAATTACCTTTTTTAAATCCAAACTATTTATAAATTACTATTCTTAAAACAAAATTTACTTTTCTAAACCCAAGTAAATTTAAAATTTATCTTTTCTAATTTTAAAATTACCTTTGTAGATTCAAAAATACCTTTTAAATCCAAAAAATATATAAATTACCTTCCTAAATTCAAAAATGACATTTCTAAATCCAAAAAATCATAAATTACCTTTCCACATACAAAAATACCTTTCTAAATTCAAAAATTATGTAAATTACCTTTCTGAATCCAAAAATTACCTTTTTTAAATCCAAGAAAATTCGATGATTACTTATTTAATCCTTAAATTAACCTTTTGTAAATCCAATAAATTAATAAATTACTATTCTAAATTCAAAAGTTACTTTTAAAAATACCTTTCTAAATGAAAAAAATACAAAAATTGTCTTCCTAAATTCAAAAATAATTTTTTTAAATCCAAGAAAGACCATAAATTACCTTCCATAATCCTAAAATTACTTTTCTAAATCCAAAAAATACAAAAATTACTTTCCTAAATTCCAAACATACCTTTCTAAAGCCAAAGAAATCTTGATTTTCTCATGTGAAAAAACAGAATCCGAAATGTGTCCGAAATAATCCGAAATCGGTATGTAAAAAATCCGATATTAGTTGGTATTAATCCCAGCATCATTTCGAATTTTATTTTTATCGGACTAAATTCGGATTCTTGCGAACTAATTTCAGATAGATTTTGGATTTATCTTTTAGTCCAGACTGATTTTGGACTGTTGTGAATCATTTTCGGACTGTTTTCATACAATTTCTGCACCAATTTGGACTTTAGTAATCTGTCCGGATTTAATCCGAAATTAGTCCGAAATTTTTACCAAGACTAGGACGTTGAAAGTCTATAAAGACGTCCTTTATAAAAACTTATTTTTTTACAAAAAAAACAAATATGCGAAATAAGAGGAAAATTTAAGTTTAAAAATACAAATCCTGAATTTTTAAAAATTCTCAATCGAAAGAGGAATAAAAAGTTCCAACAGATCGGATTCTGCTAATTCAGAGGAAAACTCTATAATTTTTTACCAAACATAATATGTGTTTCCCGTTTTATATTTTTCTGCAGATCAACAATTTTTGCTCAATATCCAATAAGACATGAAACAAAAGCAATTAAAACAAAAGTTGTACTTTCAACTATCGTTATTTGCAGTTATTCTTGATTTCTCCTGCAATTATAAATCTGATGCTATTTATGAGATTTTTTTCGATATCAAATATCCAAACATTTCTTATTCTTAATAATGCTTCAACAGTTTTCAGTTTCCACACGGGACTATAATTTCTTTATATCATTTCCTCCTGATCTTTATTTTTCTATTTGAGTCGAAATAGTTAGAGAAGGATTTTTTTTTAATTTGAAATTTCCCAGGAATATGAAAAATATATTTTTATTTTTAATTTATTTTTTTTTTATTTTTAATTTTTGCAAAATTGTGTTTGTAAAATTATTTCCTTATTAAAATTTCAAATAGAAATAGAGAATACAAAAGTTTCAAACCGATTGAAATTTATTATTATTTTTAAAGTTTAATTTTAAATTCAGTTTGTATTTTTTTTGTAATTTATTTCAGCTATAAGTTCCCGAGGGTCGAATTATAAGATTCGAAAATTATTTGCAATTTCTCTATATATTTTAAAAATTATTTGTTATATTATTGAACTATGAAATAGAATTTCTTTTAAAGTTTTACAGATACTTGACCATTAGGTGATTTTTTAAAGATCCAATCATTTTTTATCCCAAAAGGAAGTAGGGTCTGATGGAGACTGAAACAAATTCGTGCCATTTGAACGAGCGCGCCACGTTCGATCACAATAATGTTGTGTCACGCTTCATCGAACTTCGGGTGGGGTCCGCTGGAGTTATGACCGCACCGTAATAGATATATATATATAACGCAGAAATATGTCTCATTTAAATAAAAAAATAGTTTAAAATTGTTTTCAATAAACTGAAACTATTTGCAAAAATTAATTTAAAAAATAACAGTAAATTTAAAAATAAACAATTTTAATTCTTTTCAATTTTTCTTCTTGGCATTGTGTATTTTAAAATGTCGATTAAAAAAAATAGACATTATAATTCTTTTTAATCCACCTCTTTAGAAAGGAATTCAGAATCTAAATTCTTTTCGCTAATCCTCAGTTGTTACTCGAATACCTTTCCATTTGTTTCGATTTAAAGTAAATTGCATTAAGAGCCAAAAAAATTAGAGTAAGTGCGATACTTCTAAATTAGGAAATTTCAATATTAAAAATAATTCAAATAGAAATAATTGTTTAAAGGAAGATTCAAGGTATAAGAAGGTTCAACACCAGTACATAACCTCAAACGAAAATTTTGTTTTATTACTAAATAAAAAAAACCACTGCAAAGTTAAAGTATAAATTTTTGTGTTCATTTCATAAACGCTTAAATAATTGGATAAATAATTGATTAAATAATTGGATAAATTACGAAAAAACGGAATTCTTTTGTCCCCACACTTTCCCAGCTTTTGCCCATAGTTCAAAAATTGAAAAATTTGTTATTAAAATTTTGATAAATCATGGGAAAATGGTTTTTGGTACGGGCGCGGATCACAGACGGTTGAAAGTTCCGACATTCGTCCGACTTTTCCGTCTGGGATATTTAATACCGAGAAACAACAAAAAGTCATATATTTAATTCCATTTTTTATAATGTTAATTAACCTAACCGATGGTATATCACGGTGGTGAGACTCTGTTGGCTTGCGATCATCGAGGTTAAGCAATCCTAAGTGCGGTTAATACTTGGATGGGCGACCGCTCTTCGACTTACGCTATAGCCCGGTGTTTTCTCACTACTTTCGTGATATATCAAGCGGGAGGTTTGACGTCGAGGTATAATGATGTGCATTGTCGATTATTGTCCAGTAAACACCATTAGAACTCGGCTGTCGATAAACCGGTTGTACTCAGGAGAGGTTTTCTACAGTTCGTCGGTTGGGATCAGAAACGTGCCAATTCAGACTAGTCCTAAAAAACGTGCCCTTTCAAAAAACATTTGAGAAACCTGCCATTTCAGCTGAGATTTGGAAAACATGCCAATTCAGATTTGACGTTCGTTTTTTTTAAATTTAGGTTGGCACTACTGAAAAAATTTGAAAAAAGGTTAGAAACTTTTACAATAATGATTCTTTTATTATTATTTTTGTAATATACACTTTCATGAATAAAACAATAATTCATTAGTGCTAAGAAATAATTTTTTATTAATTTTGCATTATTTTCTGCTTCTTATAAATAGTTTTAGTATAATAACACATTAAAATAAAAATAATTATCACAATGACACAAAAGTAACAGAAATTTCTGAACAATTTCAGTCTTTTCAATTTATAACATCCTTGTAAAATTGATGATATTCTTCAGGTACAAGGCCGCCATTTAATAATGAAATTAAATCCGTCCTTTTCGCATTATCTAATGGTAATTTTGAGGAATAACAGATTTTTAACTGCTGTGTTTCATCGAAGGAAGTTAACAATTCCGTTGAATTAATTTCATAATTATATTTTACGGAAGTCTGCTTGTTTGGAAACACTCGAATTTCGCACAGCTGAGAAATTTTGACTTTCTTCCAAAAACTTTTATCTGATAATTCAGAAAAATCTAAGAAATCATCTCTCGAAACTTGATAAACTGAATATTTAGGATCTTTTGCTTTTGCTTCTTTCATAATATTACACCATTCATCTTGCGTGAAAACTGAAAGATTTCTAGCAGCTTTTTCAATTGCAGAGTGCATTGAGTCTCCACTAGTTTGTGTGTGTCCTTTTACCAAATATCTAATAAAATATAATATAAAAAAGTTATATTATATACCTATATTTAATATAATTTGAAAAAATAGTTTTAAATCGAGACTTTAATTTAACAATTTAAATAAAAGAAATTTTAGTATTTATATACTTTTAGTCAAATAAGTATTTCTTTATTTTAATTAAATTATTATTATATTTTTTATTTAAAAAGACACTTTTCTGACTTGAAAAAAATTTTTTATATTGAACGTTATTATGTATGATGTAAAAAAGCAAACAAACTATATTATTAAATTAACAATTTAAATTATAATTTTTTAATTAATTTAAATTGAATTAAATTTTTAATTAAATTAACAATTTAACAAAAAACAGTAATAACCGATAATAACGAACAAAGAAGCAATTAAGAACTATGAAAAAATTTAAGAAGTTTAATTTTTAAGGTACCTATGCATAATAGACACTCCAAAATCTATAGCTGCTTTCTGGTACATAGAATATAAGAACTGATTGCGATTTTGACCGGTACAATTGTCGCTAAAAAATCTGAAATCTTTGATTCTTTGATTACATTTTTCTCTTATGAAAATCCACAAGCAGCTGCTTATTTCATCAGCTCCTCTTTTTCCAATGCTCTCGTTCCACACGTGACATTTCCCCTCTTTAGAGGCCAAATCGAAAATCGTGAAATTATATACCGAAAGCTTCCTTTTATAAAACATAGCGGATATTTGTGATTTCGGAGTGCTCAAAACTTTCTGCAAGTCGAAAGATGCACACAAAACTTTTGGGTCATTTTCTGATATTTTTTTATCCTCAGCCATTAATAATCTAGCTTTTGATTTATTCATTATGTGTTCATCTTGAGGGTCCTTAAATTGTGAAAGTTGTTTGTCTTCTTGTGTTAAGAAATTAAACGATGCACACTGCTCACATTGATCCTTTTTAGGTTGGTGAAAAAATATATTGAATTCATTGTTAAAGATATAACGATAACGATATTCAGAAGCGATATTGGTTTCATTATTTTTAGCCATTAATTCCTTATAAAAAAAATACATTTTACTAATGTTTAAGGTTTCATCTAAGTATTCTCTAAATGATTCAGATCTGCAATAGTGTGATTCGACTCTTTCAAATGATTCAATGTGATTGCGAACTGAATTCTTTACATCTTCTGATATCCTTTCGGGTTTATTATCATGTCTGCCTCGCATATCGATGTTTATCATATTTCCTGTTGATGAATCAGATTTTTTATTTTTGATTGTTTCTAATGCAGCTTTTGAAATGCCTGTTGATAAATACAAAAATTTGTAAATTCCTATCAAATTTAATTATAAATGTACTCTAAAAATTTTTTTTATTATTTATTTAACTTCTAAAATAGTACAAAAATAAAAATACAATTTTAAACATTAACCAAATGTATTTAAAAATATATTGAAAAATATATATTAACAATGAATTCAATATATTTTTATATAAATAAAAATAAAAATACAATTTTAAACATTTACCAAATGTATTTAAAAACATCGTCCGGCAAACTTTTATTTTCCCTGTGGGCAAATCAAAAAAGAAATGTCTCATGATATGCTCGATTTTAGTTTTTTCTGGGTTTGGATTTTTCTCAGAATGTGAAGTCTCAATTATTTTATCTATGTAATCCCATTGTCGGGTATGATCACCTAATTTCCAATACTCTTGAAATAAATTTATGCGATCTTGACAAGTTACTCTATTTTGACATTTAAAACGGCACGTTGTACAAGTTGGTCCCATTGCCTTTGGTTTAGTAGCAAGATTATCAATTTCAGATACATATTGAAGGCCAAGATTTCGAGCTTTTTTCGCCAAATTTCGATTCCAATTTTCTGAATCTATCTTCCTTTTTCGCGTCCGTTTAATACTGTCATTTTCATCATTCTGACAATGAGCTACATGAGAGAGAAACATTTACATTTGTTTCCACATTTTTTGAAGTAAATACAATATTATTAATTATTAGTTATATCTACTCACTGTTTTTAAGCATGCTTAATTACAATTTACGTAATACTTACTATCCATTTCATTCAATCTGTTTCGCAAGTAACCATAAAACTTGGTTATGTTTTATTAAACACACGATTATTTTTTTTTTCTGTGTACAATAAAGTTAGACAAATAAAATATAAATAAAATAAAACCTTTCGATCGATATATTATTTGTGATTTTAATAATGTACATCAAATAATAAATAACTAACAAACTTAATCAATAAATTGATTGAAATATTCCTTTTTAAACAAAAATAACTATCATGCAAAATACAACTTAAAAAATCATTTGTTTATAACCTCTTTTCAAATTTTTTCAGTACTGCCAACCTAAAATAAAAAAAAACAAACGTCTGTTCTGAATTGGCATGTTTTCCAAAACTCAACTGAAATGGCAGGTTTCTCAAATGTTTTTTGAAACGGCGCATTTTTCAGGACTAGTCTGAATTGGCACATTTCTGCTCCCAACCGACGAGTTTCCCTCTCCTCTGGTAAGAAAACCAATTAGACGGGTGGTCCAGGCAAATGCGAGTACTCCTAATTTCAAGTCGTTCTGTAGACGCAACATTTACTATTAAGTATACAGAAAAGGAAAATTGTAAATGTAAAATAATAAAAAGTAAAAACAATTGTACAGCAGAGTATGTAGGGTGAAGACGGGTGTATAAACAAATAAAAAAAATAATAATAAAAATCTCAACACACTTATGGCTAATTTAAAATCAAATTCAAAAAATTTCGGTAAAACAATGTAAAGTTTAAGAAAGAATAACTTGCTATTGAAATAAATATTTCACAATTTATCAGTCAGTTGCAAGTGTGAAATATTGTTTCATTGTTTTCACATACTGCATCACAATCAAAACTATTCAAATATTCCGCATTACCAATGAGTTCCAAATCAAAAATATCTTTAAATTTCTGCAATGATTCAAAATTATACTCTTCCTGTAGTGGCCACAGTTGAATGGTCCATGTCGCGTATGGACTTAGCATATAAGGTCCATTGGCCAATCTCGAAACAAGATGTATTTCTCTTTCAGTAGAGTTTGCTGAGTAATTAAACTCCATAAATGTCGGGGTATTCTTAATTTCATAAATGTGATTACCATATCTATACTTAGAGTCCCCATGGTGGGTCAGTTTTACATCAAAATTGTTCAGCTGATTAGCTAAGTCCTCTTGCTTATCCTGCATTTTAGAAGTAAATAACAGTTTGACACGATTGAACTTAATAGCATGATAGGGCAAATTACTTTCGCTGATATTTGCAATTAATGTCGTTTCTTTGCCACTCAGGATATTATTTATAGCATTTTTATAATCCTTATTTCTCCAAGTGTAAAAGGAAAAACTTTTCCATTTCGAAAAGCTGGAACCTTTAAATACTTCTGTTTTCTTTTTGTCCGTAAACTTTGGAGAAGCAGAATCAGCAATTATAAAATCAATTTTGTTTATTATTAAATTTCCAAATTTACTAATACCTATGTCGGTATGCATTTCAAAATCTTGTAGGTTTTCATAATTTTTTCCAGTATATGGAAAGGCATATTGTTTAAATCCAAAAATCCATTCGCGATATTTCTCGGCTAGGTTGTTGGTCGCGATAACCAACTGCAATTCTGACAAAGCATATCGCAATTGAGAATCAGAAATTAACAAATTACTTGCATGGGCAATGTGAAGATTAGTTTCATCCACTTTATCAAGTTGCTTGCTCTTGCTAACTGCTAATAATTCGTGCATTGTAAACAATAAATCAAAAGTATTGATGAGTTTATCAAACGTTGCTTTCATTTCCTCATCTACTTTAAAAATTTTAGTAACTTTGTGTAATGTACCCTGTATTTTGGTAATGATACCAGTAACGTTCCATTTCGCAACTGCTTGTTCAAATTCATTCATTTTCTCCAGGTTACTCTCCACATTACCCAAATTTGTTTGCATGGTACTTAGCAATGGTTGTATGTTTGCATAAATGCTTTCCTCAAGCGAGTGAAGTGTTTCTAAACCCTCTTGATTTTTTTTAAGTTGCTTGTCAATTTCGCTGATTTTTTTCTTATCTTTCATAATACTGATAGCAGTTTCTGAATTAGTTTTAAAAACTCCAGAGGTTACTTTTAAAACTTTTGCTACCTCTATTCCAACTTTGATACCGTCTATTTTGCTTGAATCGGCTTTGCCTCCCGACTCTTCTAAACTCTTTAATTCTGTTGTTAATTCAGACTCTTTGCGAGCATATATTTGCTGCATCTGGAATCCTGAGTTACTCACTATACTTTTCATGTCATTTCCATTCCTGTAATCATTTGTTGAACTCCATACTCCATTGATTATATTAACTGTATAATGATTTGCATTTTTCTTTGTAATACTGACATACTTTTCCTGTTCTTTAACTACCTCGTCTTGCTTTTTCTTCAAATTTGTAAAATAATCTTCTGACTCTTTGGCCACTTTCTCGAGAGCTGTTGGTAAAACGGCTATCTCCGCTTGTACATCATCAGCTGTTTTTTTTGCTTCAATAACTGTAATTACAGATGAAGCTATTCCGCCCACAAAACCTAATGCAGGATTTATTACTCCTAGTGCTCCAAAACCAATTTTCAAGATTCCAAAAAGAGACTTAAGTTCCATTGTTCTTTGTAGTTTTTCACGAGATTCAATTAGTTCTTTTTGGTTTTCATAAGCGTTTTTCTCCATCTCTGTAATCTCCATTAGCAAAGTATCCATCTCTTTATCTAATAATGTATCCTCTAATTCAGATATAGCATTTAGTACCACATCACTAATCAATTTTTTAGCACCTTCTACTTTCTGATCTAGCAAAAATATTTTTTCTGTCAGAAGGTTTAATATGTTGGTAGTTTTTCTAAAATCTGCTAGTTCAGTTTTCATTGGTAGCAAATAATTCTTTCCTTCTGTTTGAAAATCTGCATTAACATCATAATCCAAATGAAGTGATTGCACAGATTTAAGTCGCTCTGTAAAAGAAGAAAATCACTTACAAACTTTTGTAACAAGAATTTCTGTTGAATAAAAAATTATTAGAATGAAAAGAACTTACTTTCAATGTCTGCTTTCAAGTCTTCAATAATGTTCCTATATTCTGCAGTGTTTTCCCGCTTATGGGGATTCTCAGCATATGAGTGAATTCGGTTTTTTAATTGCTCATATGACGAAGTTAAGTTCATTTTCTTATTGAAAGAAAAAAATTGCTTCTCGAGTCCTGTGAAATCTTCAACCAGGCTAAGTGTATCGTACAATTTAGTAATATTTTCTCTCGTATTTAAAGAATCATAAAAGGACGATAGTTGATGTTTTTCTGTAAAATTCGAATCTGCTAAATATGGCCTTATGTACATTTTATATTCGTTCACTGAATTTGGAAAACTATTCAAAATATGTAAACTTTCTGCATCTTTTTGTCTTTTCAAACTGGTACCAGATTTTCCCACTAAACCGCTTTCAGCTCTTCCAGTGTCATAATCTAATTCATATCGTGGTGTAAGATAATTATATTTACCTAAGCTCGTTCTACCGCATACTATACCAGTTTCGACTTCCTTGCCATTTTTGCCACCTAAAGCAGGATTTCCACCGATACCATCTAATCCAGCTTCACCATCCGCTGTAGATATATTAATACGTCTTGCATTTTGATTGGATATTTCAAATATAGTGGCACTACCCTTTCTTCCGCCAATGCCTCTGATACCGCCATTTCCCCCACTTCCGCCAATTTTTCCTTACTTTCCGAATACTATATATGTATAAGTATCTTTATAACCACTCATTTTTGGAAGACATTTTAAATCATATGAATAATCCCACCCGTGCAGTGAATCACAAGTTATTGCAGGTTCTCCGTTATATGCTCGACCTTCGGTACCTTCAGCACCATGACCTCCATGTTGACCATTTCCTCCTCTACCTCCATTAGCTAGTATAATCAATTTTTCTGCATTGATAATTTTGTCTGCAATCCCGAAGAAAATTCCAGCAGGTCCTCCTGGTAATCCAGCAAGACCATTAGCGCCATTTCTATTTCCATTCCGATTGCCATTCTTTGCTTTTTCTTCTTTAAAATTATTAGCATTTCTACCATTCAAGTTAATTAGTCTATATCCTGAAAATATTGCTTCACTTACTTCCCATATTGGTGCAATGACAATCATTTGAATCTCTTTTCCAATCATTTCAACGTCCCTGTTTATGATTACCTTGTCAATTGCAAATATTTCTATCACTTTAGGTTCTTCTTTGCATATGTGAAAATCAATGTCACTCAGTTTAACAACTTTTCCCTTGAGCGTCAGTCTGTATTCATTATTCGTAACATTGCAACTCTGCTCTATATTTATTGGCACTAGTTGACGATTATTATTCGTTTCCGGAAACAAGTTATCAAGAAACTCAAGTTTTTCAAGATGTAAATTTCTTAATGGTTTTGTCCACATTCCAAATGCAATACGAAAATCATAGTTAGCATTAAAATCGTATATTAAACTTATACCAGAGTTTATTTCAAAATCATGTGATTTTGGGTATTTCCATTGATGGTGAATTTTGTCAAAACACAGAGAAACCTTCCGGAAATAATCGCTCTTAGTTTCTGAAAGCTCTCTTTTACCGATAGACCAAATACATTTGTACTCTGTTTTTAAAATTTCCATTCTGCTTGTGTTTTTAATGATGAGTTCATTGTCGACACGTGCTGATATTTGTTCTATGAAATTTTTCACTTCTAACGAAATCAGTTGGCTCACATGTTGTAATGCACATTTATGTATATTTAGAATTTGTTGATTTAATTGGTACTCGTACAATACTTTAAGAGACAATGCACATGTTTCTTTGAAATTTTTTCTGAGATGTTTAAAGAAATTATCAACGCTTGGATTATTTACAGAAGAGTTATTAGTAAAAACAACAATTTCTCTTTCATTATTTTTTAGTCTTTTTAAATAATTGTCAAATATTGTCAAATTTTTAGCAAAATTCTCCAATTCTTTTATCATTTGTTCGACGACACCTTTATTATCAGAGAGCGTCAAAGCGAAAGCAACTTCATTGCAAAGGATGTAATCGTAAGGAACAATTAATGACAGATTCTTGAAGATGTTTACAGCATTATCAATACTATTGGCGTGAATCAAAAATGTTCTCTCTCTTGTATTATTTAAAATTGAAGCAATCGTGAATGTTTCTTGAATGTCATTGTTGAATGTTCTATGAAACGGTATAAATATTGATTCCTGTTCTATTAATTTCTTTCGTAACGGCTCATACTAACAACACTAGTGTCACAAAGAATTCTTTTTGAAAATTCATCGTGAAAAATGAAAACTATGAGGGAGGATTTAAATTCGACGACTATATATACACATTTTCAGATTGATATGAAAATTATATATAGTAATTATGGCGTCTTTCCTTTTTATTTGTCTATTAACAGTATAAAATTCTTTGCTTGCGTCAATAATTAAAAAAAAAATTTTATACCATTTTTATGCAAATTTATGCAACTACGAATACAATATTTGGAAAAGTAAAAATTTATATTTATTCTTCTAAGTTAACTATTTTTTTAAAAATTAAATAAAAATTTCGAACGTCATCATATATCATTATATAAACAAGAATGTTGTATATTTTGTGTATTTTAATGTTTGTACAACTTGAAATAGTATAGAAATGAAATAAGAAAGAAATAGTTCATTCTTATTTCACTTGCTAGGTATGTGAGAAATTTTAATTGAATTTTTTAAAGATAATTGAATTTTTTAAAAATTTTTATTAAAAAAGTATGAAATTCATTGAAATTTTGTAAAATTGAATTGAAAATAATTACATTAGAGATTTGAAAAAAAATTGAATTTTCAAAGAATTTTAATTTAATAATTGATAAATACTTGAATTTTACGAAGATTCACAATCAATGTAGGGGAGAGTGGGGCAATTCCGACACCCTTAAGCAAAATTAATTTTTTAAGTGTAAAAAATTAATTAATTAACATGTTAATTATAGCAGAAAATCGTCCAGAACACTTTAAAGCATAAAAAATATTATTGTAATTAAAAGAAAGTAAAATATGTAAGAATATTTAATGGGTGTCGGAATTACCCCGGCTAGTCATTATTTAAAAAATAATGTGCACCAAAAAACGCTGCTGAGTTTTAACTGAAATCAAATTGCTTTCAGAAAGAAGAAGCATGTGACTTTTTAAAATACCAAATTGAATTTTCAAAGAATTTTAATTTAATAATTCATAATTAATTGAATTTTACGAAGACTCACAATCAATGTAGGGAAGTGGGGCAATTCCGACACCCTTAAGCAAAATTAATTTTTTAATTGTAAAAAATTAATGAAAATTAATCAATTAATATTAATTAATTAATTAATAGTTTCAATTAATTTGATTTTCAATTACTTACTGAAGTCACTAATTTTATAACACCAAAATTTTAGTCTCAGCGTAAGACCAAACAAACTTGACTGTTATACAGCTCCAAACAATATAAATAAGTAAC
>JUFY01027005.1:6287-20354 GCA_001855655.1 Leptopilina clavipes | reverse complement strand
AAAATTCAAAACACACAAAATTAAATTTTTAGAATATTGACAAAGATTGAAAATATTACTCGTCCGCCATTTTGGATAAGTAATTTTTTAGTTTTAAAAGAAATGATAACAAAATCGCAATCAAAGAAATTGAAAAAACAAAAAAATGAATTTTTCCATGTTTACAACAAAAAAAAAAATTACTAGTCCGCCATCTTGGATTAGTAATTTTTTAGATTTTTATGAAATGACAACAAATTTGCTATTAGATAATTTATGCACTGTATATACTCACGGAGTATAATAAGGAGACCGATCGAAAAGCATTGAAAGTGTGACAGATCTTGGTACCAACTATAATTCGTGAAAATACCGAATGGAACACTTGCGCCACTCGCGGGGAAAATGTGTATGTACACAATAGTTTTCCATCGTCTGCTATTTACGTACAGTTTCAGTTATATCAGTTATATTAATTATTTAAGTAACAATATTAAATTTACAAGTGAAATATGCATTTATACATTTAAATTCGATTAACCGCAAATAAATAATATAGGTTATATTATGATTTTTCACACTTTTCACAGTTTCAACTTTCACCACTAGTGGCGCTTGTGTTCCATTCGGTATTTTCTACGAGGTTTAGTGGGTACCAAAAATTGGTATATTTTCAACACGTATCTCTAATGGCCGTTCGGTCTCCTTATTATACTCCGTGATTAATAGGGAGAGATATTATAAAATCAAAATCAGTTTTTATTGAATATTTCTGAAGTAATAAAGACTTAAACATCAGTGGTTTATATAAATATAGTTGATCTCTTTCTGTATTTTTCCTTCGTAAATTACAAACTTAACTTAAAAAATTTTGCTTCTAAGGTCCCTTTCTTATCGCGTCACATTTGTTTATATAATTTGAATAATTAAATTGTCTACTCTAGGTAGGACCGAGTAGCAAACACCGATCAGCTGATCGGTGTTTCCTCCGCCATTTTCAAATGTGCGCGCGCAGTAGATTCGTTTATCATTGAATGGTATGAAGAAAGAAATAAAAAGAACCAACTGCGCTTCTGCCAAGGTAGAACCATTTTGGCCCAATAATCATTTCAGACATTTGGCAATTTCTACAAGGGAGAAAAATTAATTGATTTTTTTTTCTATATACCTATATATTTTTTCTAAATATATATGATGGTATTGTAAAAAGTTTGGTTAACTAAACAGATATTAGAATGTGGTAAAAATGAACTTGAAAATAAGGCAAAAAAAAAGTTAGTATCATTATATCCGTTAAAATGACAGAACGTCTTGGTTCAAATTTATCATATATATAAGCAAGGAGTGCTTAGCAAAGGAAACCGCGTTTTGTAATAAATTGCTAATTCCCAACGAAAGACAGGTTTACAAAAAAAAAAAATTTTGATGCTGCCGCAATATTGAGCTGTCGTCGAAGATAAATGTATTTTGTCATATACTAATATTTAGCAGTGCATCATTTTTTTCAAAACTGAAGCTGTTAATTTTTTTTAACCTCGCTATATATGTTGCCTACAAGTCGTTAAAATCTCATTGTCAGAGTTGCCGTGACAACGCTCTCGAGAGTCGTTTTGACGAATTGCCCGAGGCGATCTTATGTCATACCGTAGAAATTTAAATTTAAATTCGATGACACATTATTCCAAATGCTTATAAGTTATTGACGAAAACGAAACAATAAAAAAAAGCGGATGAAAAGAAAAATATTGAATACGAAAGCCAGATTCTGTATAAACATTTCAAAATATAAATTCAAGGTTCATGTGTCAATAATTGATGTTTTCTCATCATTCCCACAATATAGTAATTATTTTTAATGATTTTACACTGACTTGTACAATTATATATAGAAATTTTCCCACATAAAAATGTTTTTTCATTTACTTTGATTTCCAAAAATTGGTTAAAATCAATTAAAATTAAAAAAGAAAAATTAATTTATTTTTTCAACATCATATTTGCACTTTATGTCTTCTTTGCTTCAAAGTTCCGTCAAGAATTGTGTTGTTAATTTCTTTTTGGAATTTACATGTCAGCGGGATTCGTATAATTTTTCTTGAAATCTGTCGACTTGTCCACGAGATGAACGCGTGACGAACATTATATACGATTATGAACGGCCATCGTAATCTGCTGGCGCACGTTTAATGCGACCTTATTACGTTGAAGTTGTACCCAATACTTTAAGATATTGATGCTCAGAAGCGTAATTCCAAACACCGGAAAAAATTCATTTCAATAAAAATATCTCTCTCTCGATATGTTGTACTGTATCAAGTATAATAATCAGTGACTAAGACGAAATAAATGGAAAATTGTCTCATGACTTTCTGATATATCAATTTTCCAATTAAAGAAAAAAAATTATTCAAGAATTTCATAAATTAGTTATCTTCAAACTATAAGCGCTTTTCTAACCTTTAAATTTGTATAACTATTTATAATTCTGAAAACAAATATTCCATATGAATGAAAAATTTTCAAACATGATATTTTGAAAATGTTCACTTTTAATTTTTGCGAAAAATGCAAAGATAGGAAAGATTCCGTTTATTTTGAGCGTTTTATAAAACATTAAAATCGTGAGGTGGAGGGTTTTTTGAAAATTGTTTTCAACTAAAATCTGGAAATATTTATTATATCCGTTAAATTTCGATAAATTATAATTATCTAGTTTGAAAAACAAATATTCAATGATGTAAAAATTTTCAAACTTGATATGTGACGCTCCACGGTGAAAGGTATACCTAACGTGTCAACGAATTGTAGGTTATGTTTAGGAAAGTTTTTGTTTGATTTAAGATTCATTTTTAATTATTTGATGGATAAAACTATATTTATTAACTATTTTATATACTAAATAATTAATAAAAACTGCTTTTGCCATTAAATAATTAAAAATGAATCTTAAATCAAGCAAAAACTTTCCTAAACATAACCTACAATTCGTTGACACGTTAAGTACCTTTCACTGTGGAGCGTCACATATTTTGAAAATGTTCAATTTTAATTTTGCGAAAAATGCAAAGATAGGAAAGATTCCGTTTATTTTGAGAGTTTTATAAAACTTTAAAATCATGAGGTGGAGGGTTTTTTAGAAAAAGGTTTTTAACTAAAATCTGGAACTATTTATTATATCCGTTAAATTTCGATAAATTATAATTATCTAATTTGAAAAACAAATATTCCATGAATGAAAAATTTTCAAAATTGATATTTTGAAAATGTTCACTTTTAATTTTGCGAAAAATGCAAAGTTACTAAAGATTCCGCTTATTTTGAGAATTTTCTAAATCTTTAAAAACGTCAGGTGGAGTGTTTTTTAATCAATGTTTTCAACTATAAAATCTGAAACTACTAATCATATCTGTTAAATTTCTATAAATTATAACTATGTAATTATTCATATGTAATTTAAAAACAAATATTCCATGAATGAAAAATTTTCAAAATTGATATTTTGAAATGTTCACATTTAATTTTGCGAAAAATGCAAAGATAGGAAAGATTCCGTTTATTTTGAGAGTTTTATAAAACTTTAAAATCGTGAGGTGGAGGGTTTTTTGAAAATTGTTTTCAGCTAAAATCTGAAATATCCGTTGAAATGTTCGCCATTTTTCGATAATCGAGGAGAAATTAAAAGGTATACACAAAATGTATTTTTTCGCTGGTAATTTTTAAACATACAACGTGTTGAAACTACGCCATTGAAGTTGTTTATCGATGGACAACGGATAGGATAATAACAGCCGGTGGGAATTTAATATATGCGCGAGGTGCGTATGCGAGGCCTCGTATATATATATATACTCGACACGAAGCATCAATCAAGCAAACTTGTTCAGGCGCCGCATCGGGACATAGTCACGAATAAGTCGCGGAACTTCTGAGCACTTTTGCCACACGACATAATCTCCATTTCCCAGGGAATAAATTACAGATGGCTGATTCGTTTTATGCCGCCGGTTCGTCCCTCCTCTCATCATCAAAGATTGAACACGATTGTCTGTATCTTACTTTTGCCATCGAAGTTTGTGGATTCAATATTCGCGTCTATAAACGCGACGATGATGATTTATTGTGCGTCGTTTATATTAATTATTGAAAAAAATTCTTCTACTTTCCAACAGGAATTACTCGAGTTGAATTTTAATTTCGTATATTAAAGTGCACGTATACTCTGAGAACTAAAATACCCATTTTTGACCCTAGGGGGTAAAAATCTACCTGTGGGGCTTGGTTAGATTTTAACGCATTCGGAGGAATTTATAATAGATAAATTTTCCGCACAGTTATGAATAAAGAAAAACAATAGACAAATTAGTATATATAAATAAAAATTTATAATTATGAGAAAATGCGATATGGATCAAGTTTGGGGCACTTGAGTATGTGAAACTAATAACATATTTATGACTTGTTGAAAGAATATTGAAAGAATATTTAAATTACAGTTGAACAAAGTGTAGAACATTCATCAATTTATTCATAAATAATAACATTTATAGCATGATCGAATGAAAAAAGTTTGTGCTTACATTTTATGACTTATTATCCGAGCAATGTATATAAATTAACTTCTATATTTCACTGAGTTATTTAATATACATATATATATATGATATATTGATCGTATGTAAAAATTTCTTTATTTTACATCACTATAACATTTTTTTCACATGAAAATTACATCACGTAATTGATGTTTTTCCGCGGAAAATTCTTTACAAATTTTTGTTGGAAGAAAAAAGGAAAAATTTCATAACATATATGTGAACAAAGGTGCAATTAAAAATTCAATAAGTTTTGTTGTAAAAACGAAAGACATTTTTTTACGCAGTTAATGAGTATTTAGGTGATGGAATAGAAACAAAGTGTGAAGGAAAAAGGAAGGGGGGCGGGGGAAGAAGGGGGAAAAAAAGGGAAACGGTGGCCGCTACTTTTGTGACTAAAAAAGCGACGGATAGGTTGTGCAAAAGTGTGGCGCATGTGAAGGCAATTTATTGCCGCGCGTATGGAAATGGCGGTCTATATGGCATTGTATGGAAATTGTATGCTTGACGTAGAAGCAACCACTGTGACCAACTGGTGGATGGCCAGCCTGCCTACCTGTACGCAACACCTACCCATCTACCTGTAGCCTATGCTCGTAATGTCCTTGTCAAGAAAGCGGCAAGCTTCACTCGCACGAGGCTCATAAAATCGGATGGCTTGTCGAGCATGGCGCACGACTCTACACACACATATATATACACACACACAGACACCAAGTAAAACTATGAGTTTTCTAAAGTCGAGAAAACAACCGACCATTATATTTTCACGGCTCGCGTCCCGACATTGCAATAGAAGAACATCAAAGAGACCTGGGAGTGAAGCAGTTACTCTCCGGACATTGCGAGCAAGGAGCAATGAGACCGTTTCAAGAACAGCCATAAAGGGAAATAAATATACTTTTTCTCGCGGCATATTTTACTCTCCGGATATATGCATTCCTTTTCTCATCTTTCTTCTCTAGAAGGCAATTTTTTCACATTTTTATCCATCGACTTGAAACCGTCATTTCGGAAACATTCACTTTCAAAAATGCCAAAACTGCAGAAAAATTAATGATTTGATTTAATTGTCAGTTTTTACAGATGTTTGAAAACGCGAAGTGAGAAATTTTTATCACATTTTTACCTATGTATTTGAAACCTTTATTTCGGAAACTTTCACAACCAAATTTCCCAAAAGTGTCAAAAAATTGATTATCCGAGTTGTTTGACGGCTTTTATAGAGGTTTGAAAACGCGAAGTGAGACATTTTTTTGACATTTTTACCTATATCGACTTGAAAACGACATTTCAGAAACATTCACTTTCAAAATTGACAAAACTGCAAAAAAATTGTTTATCCGCTTTGTTTAACGGTTTTTACAGATGTTTGAAAACTCGAAGTGAGACATTTTTTTGACATTTCTACCAATATCGATTTGAAACCGACATTTCGGAAACATTCACTCTCAAAATTGCCAAAACTGCAAAGAAATTAATTATCCGATCTGTATGATGGTTTTTACAGATGTTTGAAAACGCGAAGTGAGCGTTTCTTCCAAATGAACTATCGTCCGTTTTTCGAAAATTGCAAATAAAACCTTTTCCTGTTGTGAATTATATCGAGAGGGAAAATCTTTCTTCAACATCTTCCACTCCAAATTGGTTTGATTTCTCTTTCAACAATGTGTATACATATGCAGAAAGACGACGACATATACGATAAACTATACGTTTGGGTGGAAAAAATGCTTTATGAACACCGTAAATTATCGAGCAGCTGTGTGCGATAAAAAAAGGCACCGAATAAAATTTATAGGACGTTTTACGGAGTCGTTGAGATTGGTGTCAGGAGGAATCGAACGAGACACCTCGTTGCCGCGCGAAAGGTCAGGCCTCGCGGTGTGTGGACCTCCTGCGGACACATCTACGCAGTTGGATGACTGCTCATCGTAAAAGTCCATTTTACACGCCTGGCAATAAGGGACAGGTGACCATGGTTGACGTTATTGAAAATAGAATAAAAGCGCATACGAGAGCGGAGGATATCTACGCTCGCGCACACTTGACAGCAAAAGGAATAATAAAAAAAAACCTCTCTTTTGAATGATCGAGTGAAAGGTGTGCTCTTTAAACTCTGATTTTCTATACGAGTTTTGCAGTAATTGCTACTTTTAAATTTGTCCCTCAAACCAATTTTACGATTTATTTCCAACTTTGGCAATAAATAATCCAGTAGGAAAATTATCATCATCATCATTATCAGTAAAAATAGTAGTGAAGTTCCTAATAGATGAGAAAAAAAATCATTCTAGATCATTATTTAATTAATGTTTATATATACAATTTTACCTATATTGACTTGAAACCGACATTTCGAAAACATTCATTTTCAAAATTGCCAAAACTGCAAAAAAATGGATTATTTTCTTTGTTTGACGCTTTTTACAGATGTTTGAAAACTTGAAGTGAGACATTTTTTTATATTTTTACCTATATCGACTTAAAACCGTTATTTCGGAAACATTCACTTTCAAAATTGCCAAAATTGAAAAGAAATTGATTATACGATTTGTTAGACGGTTTTTACAGATGTTTGAAAACTCGAAGTGAGACATTTTTTTGACATTCTTACCTAATCGACTTGAAACCTTTATTTCAGAAACTTTCACTATAAAATATTCCAAAACTGCAAAAAAATTGATTATCCGAGTTGTTTGACGGTTTTTATAGAGGTTTGAAAACGCGAAGTGAGACATTATTTTGAGATTTTTATCTATCGACTTGAAACCGTCATTTCGGAAACATTCACTTTCAAAATTGCCAAAATTGCAAAGAAATTGATTATACGATTTGTTTGATGCTTTTTACAGATGTTTGAAAACGCGAAGTGAGACATTTTTTTCATATTTTTACTTATCGACTTGAAATCGTCATTTCGGAAACATTCACTTTGAAAATAGCCAAAACTGGAAAAAAATTGATTATCCGACTTGTTTAACGGTTTTTACAGATGTTGGAAAACGCGAAGTGAGACATTTTTTTGACATTTTTACCTATCGACTTGAAACCGTTCGAGGAAAATCGATCCTGTTTAATTAAACGAATCCCATCTTGTATTGAAGGAGAAATAAAAAACCCTTTTGCATTTGCGGAGAAAGAAAATTGCGAATATGTAATTTCAAAATCAAATTGCTCCGAACAAAGAGCATTGGGATCATATCGTCTACTGGAAGTTGAGAAGAGAGTTGCTATAAACGAGACAGAGAGGGAAAAAAAGACAGAGACAGAGACAGAGACAGAGAGAGAGAGAGAGAGAGAGAGAGAGAGAAAGACACACACAGAGAAAGAGAGAGAGAGAGAGAGAGAGAAAAGGAATAGGTATAGAAACGGAGAAAAGGAATAGTAGAGGGAAATAAGGGGAGCTAGACAGATAACGAGAGGTGGAGAAGAGTGAAGTGAGTGAAAGAAGCTCCGCGCGTGAAACCACTCTACAACTTTTGATATCGATGCATCATCTCGATCCTCGCACCGGGTTCTCTGATCGATTTTCATTCCACGTGTTGCATGGTTGCTTTTGCTATCCGGGTGCTATCTTCAACCACTTCGCCTTCAATGATTTCTACCTATACAGGGTGTTCAAAAAAAAAAAAAAAAAATACCAGGTTAATCATTATCTCTACATGTGTACATCTCAAACGGAAATTAACAACACCTATCAATTTTCAGACTGCCATCAAAGGTAGCAAATTTCTAAAAAAGAAATAATTTTCTAATTATTATTATTTAATTATTATTATTATTTTTAAAAAGAAAAATAAATTTACTAAATCAATCTTTCACGTCCAAGTTGACTTTATATTCAAATTTCGGTAGCAATTATTAAAATTATTAAAAACCATTTGTCCGAATGTATTTGTTATATATTTCATTAATTTTAACCTCAATTTGAATAAAAAATAAATTTATCATAAGGAAATAAATTTCACAGTGTATTGAAATTAATAATTTGTTCGGTTTGTGTGTTGATTTTGATGAAATCAGACGAATAGACACCTTGTATAAGATTTATACAAGAGCGTTTAGTTCACAGTGTAAGATATCAGCCGCGCAAGAAAGGAGGCCCGTCCAAGACTTTACGACCGCTCTTGTAATTATCTCCAGTAAATATCTCCGCGGCACGAGAGCGTATATCGAAATACTTTGGCGGGTCAGAGGTGAACATCCCTATACCTCCATCTTTCGATCAACGCATTTCTTTCTGGTCGTCCCGTGTGTTCTTTTTCTGATAAATTTATAATATATAAAGTTAGTCGCGCATCCGTGGCGCATGGTCGTCGTCGCAAATAAGTTATACTACCCCCCTCCCTCCCTTTAATCGCCATAATAAGTCCCAAATGACCACACACGCACACGGTTATTTTCTCTTATTAAACACACATGTGTGCGTATACGTCGCACTAGAGATCTATGAACCAATTTCACAAATCCAAGCGATTCTGATGGATATACCATATGTATATAAACTATAAAAGGTGTGCAAGCGTTTTCGAATTGCACGTGAGGAATAGACGCGAGGAAATTATTACCTATATGGCGCTGTTATAAATCATTAAAAGAGCTGGCGAAAATTTAACGTTTATTAAATTCCCCTTGTGGAAAATTAATTAATTCTTATTCTATACATGTGTGTGTATGGAAAAATTATCATTTGCTTCGTTTAGATATATGAAGATTTCATTTGTGATAAATCGAAATCGGTTATTGAATGATGTTAAGAATAGTGATGGAAAAATTTTTTCAATCAAATCAAGAGATTTTGCGATGATTCGAGCGATTAGTTGCTATTGGTTTTTATTCTTTTTTTCTTATTCAACTTATTTGGTTTCAACTTCTGTAGATATTGTTTCTCCTCTACTTTTTCTACTTCCTTCTTACCCTTTTTCCTCTTTCTCTATCTCTTTCTCACTCTTACCCTCCCAATACACGCTTTTACATGTCTCTTATCTCCTTCCTTTCCTACCTCATTCTCATCCTTTTTCCTCTTTCTCTTCTACTTCCTTTACTTTTTCTTTACTCTAACCTACTTCGTCATCCTCCGCAACTTCTTCTTTTCTCGTTTCATTTCCATCTTTCTGCTATTTTCCTGCATCATCCTCTCTTTATCTCACTCTTACCCTCCCAATACACCTTTCCATGTCTCTTGTTTCCTTCCTTTCCTACCTCCTTCTTACCCTTTTCCTCTTTCTCCATCTCTTTCTCACTTTTACCCTCCCAATACACCTTTCCATGTCTCTTGTTTCCTTCCTTTCCTAACTCCTTCTTACCCTTTTTCCTCCTTCTCTATCTCTTTCTCACTCTTACCCTCCAAATACACTTTTCCATGTCTCTTACCTCCTTCCTTTTCTACCTCATTCTCATCCTCTTTCCTCTTTCTCTTCTTCTTCCTTTACTTTTTTTTACTCTTAACCTACTACTTCATCCTCCGCGTCTTCTACCTTTCCCGTTTCATTCCCATCTTTCTGCTATTTCCTGCATCATCCTCTCTTTATCTCAGTCTTACCCCTCACAATACACCTTTCCATGTCTCTTGTTTCCTTCCTTTCCTACCTCATTCTCATCCTTTTTCCTCTTTCTCTATCTCTTTCTTTTCTTCTTCCTTTAAATTTTTTTACTCTTCATCTACTTCTTTATCCTCCGCGTCTTCTTCCTTTTCCGTTTCATTCCCATCTTTCTGCTATTTTCCTGCATCATCCTCTCTTTATCTCACTCTTACCCTCCCAATACACTTTTCTATGTCTCTTGTCTCCTTTCTTTCCTACCTCATTCTCCTTCTTTGCTTTTTTTCTCCATTATCCTCTTCTTGTATATTTTATTCCTCCTGATTTATTCCCTTTTTTATGTTTTTCACTTCTTCTTTTCTTACCATATTTCTCAACTTTCTACTCATTTTGTATCTCTACCTCTACCTTTTTCATCCTTCTTCTTTTCTACATTTCCCACCTCAGTGCATCTGTCTCCCCTTTATTTTTTCCTTCTCTATCATTATCTTACTCTTTCTTTTCTCCATTGTTTCCATCCTCCTTTCCTTCCCTTTTCTACCACTATTATTCTCTTCTGTTTATCACGCTTTACTTTCATCTTTCTGCTCTTTCTCATCCTAATTTATCTCCTCTATTACTTTTGTCCATCTTTTCCATCCTTCTTCTTTTCTACCATTCCCACCTCCTTCTTATCTTTATTTTCCTTCTCTTCTTCGTTCTCCTCCATTATCTTACACTTACTTTCATCCATTGTTTCCATCCTCCTTGTCTTCCCTTCTTTACCATCCTTCTTGTCTCCTTCTCCATTATTTCTCTTCTTTATCGTACTTTTCCTTTCACCCTTCTTCCCCACCTTCCTCTTAATATTTCTCCTATGGTTCGTTTTCTTATCCATCTCTTCCTCTTTCCCTCTCTTTTCTTTCCTACCTCATTCCCATTCTTCTCCTCTTTCTCTAAATATTTCTCTTTGATTTCCTTGTTCCTTATTTTTTCCCTCCGCGTTCTTAATGTTTCTTTTAGTTTATCCTCTTTCTCCTCTTTCTTCTCTTTCTACTTTCTCCTATTTTTTCTCTTTCTACTTTCTCCTCTTTCTTCTTTTTCTTCTTTTTCTTCCACTATTTCTCTTTTCTTTTCTTCCTCTCCTTTCCCTTTTTTCTAATCCTCTTATTTTTCCTTTCACGTCCATCTTCGTTCATCCTCTTCATTTCGTTTTTTATATCTTTATCTCCTTAATCCCCTATTCTTTATCTCTTTTTTTCCTCTTTTTTTCTTCCAAAACTTCTTTCACGAAGTATCATTTGATAGAATTCTCAAATTTTCGAATTTTCATTTTTATCGAAATTACAAAAATACCTAAACGAAAAATTTCAGCGCGAATTTTAAAATTGACCAATCACATTTTTCTGTAGATAATTGAGGGGCTGGATGCAGTAAGAACCGCTACGCGTGGCCACACGCTCTAATACCAGTCAAGTAGCAGCGAGCGGTCCACAGGCGCTCACTGCTACTTGACTGCGATCAGACAGTGCATTCGAGCGCAGCGGTTCTTACTGCATCCAGCCCCTCAATTTTGAATTTTTTTTCCTCGATCTATGAATTTTGACCTAAATTTTTTAACTTTAGATTAAATTTGATAGGAAATAACTTTTTGCAAGAATATAACTAAGTCTTTGAAATTGCAAAATGGTTTCCTTCAAAATGAACAGAATCAATTTCGCTACGAGTATACCTACATATATATATATCATCGACAGGCAGAACTAGGAAATTCAATTCGTTTAATTAGATCGACTTATTGGCCCTTGCTCTTTGCGCAACCATAAGCTTGCTACACGCACTAACGCCTTGGCAATAATTACTCGGATTCACCGAACCAACTTGAATGAGAGATGCTCGAGTTTCAAGTACCAAAATGTTTGATCTCAGAGATCAAGGAGTCTTGATTAATTCTCGGTCCAAGGATCACACAGAAACCGCTAAGTAACTTTTGCTGTAATTGTTCTATCAATTTTGTTAGTGAACGCAGTTGAATTGAGCAATTTTTTTTTTATTCAAAAGTGACAATTTTCTCCATTAGTAAAATGAACAATAAAAAATTCAACAAGCTTTTTTGAATATTTTTTCTTTTTTAAATATTTTACCATTTGGATTAAATTTTAAAATCCATTTCCATTAGCATCGATTTGAAATTTTTTTTTTAACAAAATAACAAAATAACAATTTTACTATTTTTTATTTTATAGTATGATTACCTTTTTTATTTTTACGAGTTGATTACTTGTTTTACTTTATGATTTGATTAGTTTTTTTATTTTATGGCCTGGTTAACTTTTATTTTTTATTTTTACGACCATATCCGTTCACACTTATCCTCAATAAATAAAACTCTCAGAATCTAATTATTATTAATAAAACAATTTATCAAAAAAAGAAAAATTAAAAATAGATATTTTCCTATATTTTAGTGTCGAATATTTATTTGACAATAAAATATTTAATTAAAATTAATTTTGTATTTTTATTTGTCTGAATTAAAAAAAATTTATTAATTGCTCATTTATTAAATCTTTATTAAATAATAATAATAAAATTGTTTCATTAAAATTTTCTTTTAAATAAAAAAATTTTATTAATTGCTCATTTATTAAATCTTTATTAAATAATAATAATAAAATTGTTTCATTAAAATTTTCTTTTAAATAAACAAATTTTATTAATTGCTCATTTACTAAATGTTTATTAAATAATAATAATAAAATTGTTTCATTAAAATTTTCTTTTAAATCACACATATTAAATCCGTTTTTCAATTAATTCATGCAATTTTGAAAATAATTTTAATTACAATGTTCTATGGTAAATTGCGTCCTTTTTATTTAATATATATCCCAGTGATTAAAAGCGGTTGTAAATGTTGTAACAATGCAGTAACAATAAACTGTAATGATCCCTTTGTAAATTTTATCTTTGTTTTACTGGGACGTAAATTTACAAGCATTAAATTAAACATTTATTATAATTTACAACTGCATCACTCGAATTATTGAAGAAAATGATATTGAACTCGAAATGCTTTTGAGATTAAATGAAAATAAATTATGTAAAATCTCTAACTAAATAACTCAACTCAACTTCATTATATCACTGAAAAAAATTTTTGTTCACTAATTCTATTGTTAATTGGGATAGAATTAAGAAAAAATTTCTTTTTTCTTTCATCGCAAATTTATTAGATTCAAATAACCAATTACATGTCTATTATGTATTATCAAATAAATATTTACTTGCATCAAATAATTTTTATTTAAATCAAATAAACTGTATTTGAATCAGTAATTTCTGGATTTGAATCAAATATAATATTTAATTGACTCAAATAAAATTATTTGATACAAGTAAAAATTTAATTTACCCAAATAAAGTTATTTGATACAAATAAAAATTTAATTTACTCAAATAAAGTTATTTGATACAAATAAAAATTTATTTTATAAAATTATTTGAATCAAATACATTTTTTTCAGAGTCTGTTGAAAATAATAATTGTGCCATTTTTCAAATTTTAAACCCCCTTGTGTCCAGGACTTTTGAATAAAATTATAAGTAAATGAATAAATAATTAAAAATAAATAAAATAAAATACAAAATAAAATAAAAAATTTTTCTCGAAAAAACAATCCATTACAGGAGTGTTTTGTGTGAAAAATTTACGATTCAATAAAATGCAATCACTTTTTCAACTGTACACATTTGAAAAGTATAATCACATTTCTTCAATATTCTAAATTTCCGGCGCAAGCAACTTTTACTAGGAAATAAAAATAAGAGGAGGGACTTCTTTTTTAAAAGAGCCACAGGTAGATTTTGTCCGTGTCAAGTCATCCGGAAACCAAAACCCGACATTAAGCAACTCGTGAAACTTGGACGAACAATGCAATTTCCGTTCTCCACCGATGGGACGTAACGTGATC
>JUFY01027002.1:0-20259 GCA_001855655.1 Leptopilina clavipes | reverse complement strand
ATAATTGTTTCCGATGTTATAATATATACTCGACTCAATATTTATAGGTGTGTGTGTGTGTATAGCAAAATGCTTATCATTTTAAACGTACTTAATTGACTTTTTGGATGGAGATTATAGGTAGAAGAAATTTCACGATTTAACTTTTAAATGCGCAAACGTTTCCGGATCAGTTGCGCAAAATTATTGTACGATTTCCGAAAATCAGCATTAGTCGTGAATAAATCAATGAGTATTTGAATTTATGGTCAAACGGATAATTTAAACGGAAGTTTATATTCAGATTGTTCCGTAATTAAATTAACTTTCATTTAAAATTGACCACGAAATCGTAAATTTTAGTTGCATTTTCCATTGTTTGTTTTGCATTCTTGCATACCATCTGATTATGGAATTATTAATTACAGTTTCAGATAAAATTATTTTATTATGTATTTAATAAAAAAACAATATCATTTACGAATAAATGGTATTTGCTTGGAATTCAAAAATTATTAATTCAATAACAGTTTATTTGGATTTAAATAAAAATTATTTGGTGCAAGTAAATATTTATTTGATAATAGACGCAAATAATCGGTTATTTGAATCAAATAAATTTTTGCTTTCAGTGTTAATAAATAGAATTCAAATATTATATTTCACTTAAAAATTAAAACAAACTTTTAATTTTCCTACGCAAGAAAAAATAAAATAAAAAATTATTTCATTCACCATTTTTCTTAATTCCATAATTTTATTTATTTCTTTAACCATCTAGACTCGAAATATTTCAACGTTTTAAGTGTAAACAAATTGAAAATTTACTTTACAATATTATAAAAACAAACAATAATTTCACCTCATAATCTCTTTATAAAAATTAACGTTTATTAATTATTAAGTTTATTTAAACTTATTAAACAATGATTGTTTGCTTTTTGTGATCATTTTCCGGCATTCAATTGTTAAAATTAAATACTAAAATTAAACACTCAATTATAATTCGCAGAAATGTTGTCAGACCTCAAAATATAAATAAAAATAAATTAATTAAAATCAAAGTAAATAAATGTTATTTTGCTTTCTACCGAGGAAGATAATTTTATTGTTTTAAAATCAAGAGAATTGTCTGTTATCAAACGAACAATTCATTATTAATTAATAATAATACAATATAACAATATTGTTATTATTATTATTATTATTATTATTATTATTCATGTAAATAAAATAGTCAAAATTGAAAAATGGTTATAATTAGAATAGTTAGTTTAGAGAAGAGGAATTTCCCGCAGAGTCAACAGTTTTTTATGTAGTCTGTAAAGACAGTATTCGTATGAATGATTGGTCTTTTGTAGAAAAGCGAATCGAAAACACTTCAGTGATCGAAGAATGGCTTCTAGCACAAACAGGAAACTTTTACTCATTCTAAAAATAAACCATCAATTTGCGAGATGAGTGTGAAAATACGAAAGGGGTTAAAAAGTAAATTTCATTTTCACCTAATACTAGAGATTTTTTAAAAAATAACAAAAAAAAAACTATTTTTTAAAAATATAAAATTTACTGTAACAATAAATAATTATATTATTAATGCTCATAATAATCAACATAATTGTAGTAATAATTAAATAATCTCTTAAATTTTAAGAACAACTTTGTAATTTACTAAAAGTATTAAAATAAATTGAAACTTAAAGTATCTTGCGTATCTATTAAAATGAGCGCGGCAAATAAGATACAATGTTTTTAATTAATTAAAAAGTTGCGTGCGTGAATTAATTAATATTAATTTCTCTTTCCTTATAAGAATCCATTTTTCTAAAGATAATGAAACTCCCAAGGAAGAATTTGAAGCATTTCTAAATACATAACGAAAGTTTTCCGATTAACAGTTTTGCTATCTACTTCGCTCAAGTGAACAACTCGTCAGTTACCAAGAAGATAATCTATACTGAAAACTAGTTTTGACAGTTTTCAAAATGTCAAGAATACTTAGAAATAACATATTTCAGAAACGAAAGTCTACGCCATCTATACAACGTCTCAATTTATCAAAGAAAAATAATAATGATAATAAATGTATTTACTGTTAATATGTCGTATACTAAAATTATATATATCATTTAATGAAAAATATAATTAAATAATCAGTATTTAAAAAAAAATTGGTCACATTTTAATATGTGACATAATTTTGAAATAAATGAAACAAATGTATTATTTTATTCAATTATTAATTTTAATCCGTTCGGGGAATATTTACCATAAAAGAAATCATACAAGTCCGTCTTTTTTTTTTATTACCAATGGTCCAAATGATTGCAATAATTTTATCATTATAAAATATTCGACGTACGTATAAAACAAAATAATTCAAATCCCTTTTCACGTGATGGGAATGTAAAAACTGTTCATTTGCTTTCTACTTTTATTTGTACTTAATTGGATTTGCGAATCTGAAATTTTTTTGTCGACATATCTCTCTCGGACCGCAGAAACCAAGAGATAAAACGAAACAAAAAAATGAAAATACTATAATTCAATCAATGAATCCATTGTTAAATATATAATTAACAATTTATTTGATCAAAATAAAAAAAGAATTTTTTCCGCAATCCTCAAGTCATCAATTTCTAATAATATCAATAATTCAAAAAGGAAATTTTATCTTGACAGAATAGCTTTCTTATTCCCCATTCTCAATATGTCCAATATTTGAATATCTTTTTTCGCAGAAGAGGTAAAATTTCAGTCCTGATATTAAATATATATATATATATATATTTCGCGGAAAAAGGAAAGAAATGTCCGTATCATGCAAAAATGTCTCGAGACACACATGAGTGTATATCCAACACAGTCGACATATTCGGTTTTTATGTAGAAGGAAAGACAAAGGAAACACGATCACTCATGGGTATTGAGAGAACGAGAGTTTGAATTGAAACATCGGGACAAAAGTTCTATGCACCCATGCAAGTGACAGCAATGCAAGAGAAGTAGTAACGGAACCTAGAATTTCCCACGTGTCAGCATTGTCTTTTGCCCAGGGAGAAAAAAATCGGCAAAAAAAAATTCTTGTCAGAACGTAACACAGTGTGCTGAGAGAAAGAGGGGGGGAAGAGGTACAAGGCCGCACCAAGGGAAATCCATTTTTTACGGCCCCATGAAATTGCTATAGATGCGCGCTTCATTGTTCTTTATCGCATTATAAGTTCTACTATCGGCGGGATCATCTCACTCGATTCACGTACATCGTCTTTCCCATCCCTTTACAAAAGAAAAAAAAATTTTAAGAGAGACCATAGCTTCTTTTATGGACTTCATATCGTATCCAAGAGGACTTTTCAGACAAGAAATATTGTTTATAAAAAAAAAATATATATATGTGTAAATCAAACTATTAAAATGTACAGTTATATTATTACAAATCGTTATTCTCGACACATAACAAAAATTTATTATCAAAAACAAATAAAAAAAATTTATTCATTCAATTCAAAAAAATTTGATTTATTTTTTATTGGAAAATAATTTAATAATCAGTAGAAGAAAAGAATAATTCTGCCTTTAATGAATCTTAGTAAAAGAAATATTTTAAAAATTGGGAAAATTTGTTTTAAAATAAAAAATTTTTTAATTCAAAAAATAAACATTTGCTTAAATTCTTAAATAAATTGTAAAACAAATGTTGCCGGATAATTAACTGAATGGATTTCGTTTCGTATCGCGTTTTAAGAAGCGATCTGATTACTTATGGTAATTTAACTGGCGTTATTTTGAAAAGTATTGTGGGTTGCTTCGTATAATTGTCTAAAATATTCAAAGAAAACGAAGAAACAAGTACAAACGCTGTGGAAACTTCTTACAAGCAGGAAACTTTTTATAAACTCAACCCTCTCCCTTCCCCCGCCCCAAACTTGGGCAGAACTTTAAATTTACTTCGAACACGTGCGCATAAATTGCAAGCTTTTGTGCTACTGTGAGGTAACATTTTTCGTGCTAAAGCCCGATTCGTAACTTTTTACAAAAAAAAGAGGAAAAAAATAAATAAGCGCTAAATCTACTTTCATCACATAATAATAAAAAAATAAATAAACAAAGTGAATCAATGTTAAACCTGAGATTTATGAAAACAAGTATAAATTTCAAGAAACGACAACTGGATTAAAAGTGCGTTTTTGAAATGAAAATCATTCCTAGAAAGTTGTTAGATTTAAGAGTTTATTCTTTTAAATTTTAAAAAGAGTTCTAAGTTTACATCGTTTTTCCATTAAATTACCTTTAAACAGAAAATTCAACACGAGAATGGAAAACTTCTTGCTTAAAAATCCTTCTTTTAACCAAGTATTCTTCTCGAAACTTTCATTCTGTTATGCGTTATAAAGTCCGGAAAATAAGAAAACTTTTATATTTCCACTTTTTACTTATATTCTACAGATATACAATAAATTTGTGAATAAATATGTTACCATTATTATTTACCGAAAGAATTTTTTGAAACAGTTAGAAAGATTTTTCAAGAAGATTTTTTTTTATTAAAGACATATTAAATACGAAAATTTTCCCTAATAAAATAATTTAAAACATTATTTAATATGAATTTGATTGAAAAATTAAGTTTAAGGTATTTTTGATTAATTAATGAAAATTAAACAGTGAAAATTATTTTTAATTTAAAAAGATATTGGAAATTCAAAAAAATAGAGATTGAATTCGAGATTCACATAATATAGTTGCTTGTAAACCTAGAAAAGTCTAATAATACTTATCGAATTTCGATCACAAAGGATTGGAAATACTGATAAGTTTTCTAGAAGTGGAAAATTTTCTACACGAAGGGTAACATTCAAATAAATGTAATTTCTTTTATAACTTTCTAAACTCAAAATAGTTTTTTAAAAATATTTCTTTATCTATCTCTAGTGTAATGCTTTTGTTTTTCCCATCGTTTGTGACAAAATAATAATGAAAAAATATATTGAAATAATACGCATAAATAATATTGAAAATATCTATTTCATTGGTTAAATTTTTGTTTAAGAAATAATTTATTAATATTATTAATTAATTGTGCCTCTAAAAAATTTTATTGCTAAAGTTCATTCGATGCTAAATTTCTTCTACTGATTATTAAATAATTTTTAAACAAAGATACTTTTGTTGCAGTTATTCTTTAGTCTATTTACGAATCAGAATTGGAACATCAGGATTCTAAATACTTCCAGAAAGGAAGTATTTTTAAGAAAAAAGTTACTACGAACTAAAAGTATCTACGTGCCTTTCTCGATTCTACAATAAAGTCTAGTGGTCGCCATGGATAAAATTTTGATGTATTCCCAAAGAGAGAGAGAGAGAGAGAGAGAGAGAGAGAGAGAGTTTCATTTTCACTGCACTTCTTACGTGACATCTAAAAATTCGGTCAATATTTGCTAGCTGAAAGTCAAATTTTCCAGTATAACTTGTGCCATATAAGCAATTGGAGAAATGCTTTTGCAAAGATGTGGGATCTCGACGTGGGTGAATTCTCGAGCACCCTCTCACACAACATAATACCAACGTACGCCAGAGAAGAGTAGCTGTCATTGATGTCGTGTCGTTGACTCCTATATACGATCCGGATTATCGAGAAACTCCGTGGAAAGTCATGCAATCGCTTCTCATCCACAACACACAGTTTGTGTGTCTCTCTCTCTAGACGTGCCACTAACAGAAGCACAGCATCACTATGAAACAACGAGAGATCTTTTTGTTTCCATTTTACTCCCGTGACCTGGTCTAGGATGCACATTTAATTCCAAGCATCGCATCGTCGACTCTCCTGACAACAGAACATTCCACAACCAATGACTTCCCTTTACGTCAAGTACTCCCAGTGACAAGACTTGACTTCCAAGAACCAACAAAGGCAGAATGAACTGCAGAGAGTCAACGAAAGAGCGGAAGCAAGGCTTTCGAAGTAAGTACGTTCATTTCTCTCTCTCTCTTCTCTCGACCAACGGAACGAACCTTCCATGTGGAAGGAAACTGATTTTCCACGGTCCACCACGAGGAAAATGGTTCGCGGAAATTGTGGTACTCTTTCGTCTCTCACTCTCCTCAGATTCACCGCTCTTTCGTCAATAGAGGATAGAACCATGGAACTTCTCTACCAAATTATATCTCTTTTAACCTGTATTTGCTCCTTCAATTTCCGTCCTTCTAGGATATTCCTCGCAAGAAAAAAATGAATAAAGTATATTGAAAAATAAATTTTTTTCAATAAAATAATCATCCACTTTTTGAAATGACACGATTTCATTTATATAGAATAGAAAAAGTGTCATTCCGGAAATTAGTCACGACTTTTCCATTGATACAATCAGAACAAAAACCTCAAAATTTATCTAAAGGCTAATTTAGAGCGTCACATATGTTTCTAATGAACAGTAAGAAAAAGTTTTTTAATAAAATTAAAAAGATCGTATTTTTTAAAATGAAAATTGTGTTCATAAAATTCTAAATATTCGTCAATAATTGAAAAAAAAATTTTTTCTAAAAAATGATGACCTTGGGCTAAATCTCAATTTCGGTGAAGACGTGAAAGAAATTTGAAATGGATTTAATGAGGCCAAACTTTGTACAACATAAAGAACAGATGTTTATCGGAAGTCACAAAATGGGGTTAGGAGTTTTGTGTTAGGATGCGATGAAACGCGAACATATTAATCAATAGCCGTAATTCGAATTGCAACGTTCAAAGATAAATGCGCTACATATTTTTTTTATAAAGATTGAACCAATAACACAAAAAAAAACCCAAATAAATTTATATTTCTGCTTTAACTGAACCTTAGTAAAAAAATTTTGATTATTTAAAAAATCTAGAAAAATTTTTTTGAAGCGAGGTGTATTTCACTTTCCGAATCATGTAGTTTTAATGTTTAAAAGCATATAAATAAGGAATGAATTCCGAAATCATAGTAATTAAGTATTGATAGTGTTCGTTAATGTAGATAAAGCATGAAAGTAGAAATACATAACGAATCAGTCGTTTAAACAAGGACTCTGTAGTATAAGAACAAATAAGAAGGAGAATAGTGAAAATAACGGCAGTTAAGGCTGTTTAACGTCGAATAGTACTGCATAGTGTCGATCCAGTCGAACGTGGCCGAAGATGGTCGAAAAGAAACGAATATCATGTGACTTGAACTTAGGTCTAAAAAAATTGTAATGGTGGCCATCTGGCCTTATAGGGATTCAAACTCTTAAAAATATATTAATCAAAGTGTAGATAACAAAAAAATAACCTCCAAATTGATTAAAAAAATTCGACTGCAATCGTTAGGAATCAAATGAAATCATCTACTAATGTTGAAGTGATTGGGAAGTGAAATACCCCTCGGTTTGGAGATTAAAATTTTTATTTCGAATGGTATTTGGAGCAAATAAATCCTTCTTCCAATCATTATAAAAATTTACATAAGACGATGAAAACTGTCTAATAGAATAATTTTACTGTCAGCGCATTAAATCTTTCGTTTCTAGTGTAACTCAAAGAGAGAAAAAATAGTACGAAAAGTTGTACGGCATTATCATAATTCATCAAGGGATCTTGCCATGTATGATAGACGGAATAAAATTCCACACCTCTCTTTCTCATATATACATACAAGAATCCACAGGATAGTAATAATTCAAGAGAATTTTCCCAAGAATTACAGGGGAGCCTCTATATTTTCCGTCGCCGGTGAAACGTGAAAAGCCTTCGAGGCACACGGGCCTATGAATAATATTCTCTTTGTTGCAAGTTACGAGTGAATAATTTGCCAGATATAAAGCCCAGACACCCTGATGAAAATTGAAAATCTCGGAATGTTCATACGCGCTCAGCCATCATCAAATAGAACTCTGATTAAGCTTCGTACCGAGTATTATTAGTATTATTTCAACCTATACAATGTTAGTTTACTACGGAAACTGTATTCACCTATTTTTTAATATTTACGTGAAATACTTCGTTATACCGATTTTCGCGGGAATAAAAATAACTCACACACAAGCTTTTTCCATATTTTCATCAACGTGTAAAATTCATCCAATAAGGATTAGAATATTGCATTTGATTAATTAGAATCTTGTGGGAAGCAGAAAAAAAAATTTTTATAAAAAGTTTGAAAAACGTTGTAAAAATATTTTCACAAAGATTAATTAATGACGCGGTTCATTGGGTTTTTTTTTGTTCCAGCTTTCCTTTGTGGATAAAATAAATACACACGAAAAGATTATTGAAAAAAAAAAGAAATGAATCTTCAATAAATTTCAAATGAAAAAAAAATGAAAAAAGATTTCTTGAAAATGAAGGAGGTTTCAGTGAGTTTCTTTTTCTCATTGATTGAGTATAAGATTGACGAGAAAGCTGCTTTACTTTTCTTTTTCGTTGAAGAGAAAAGAAAAAGCTCACTTTTATCCTTTGCTTTGAACTCCAAATGAAAAAAATTTTATGAAAACAATATATTTTCAATTTAAATATATTAATTTACCCTAATTAATTGAATACAATTAGAAAAAATTTCATTTCCCCTCCAAAAGCTAAAAAAAAGGAGGAAAAACTGAAATATGCGTAATTATTTAAAAATTCCTCGTAAAGAGATATAAAATGTTCTTTGAAAAATGTACCCATCATATATAAAATCCCTTTTGTAGTTGAAAAATATTCAATGCACATGGAAAAACTTTACTTTGGAAGAATTACGGAAATAGGTTGCAAAGTACGAATAATACTGTGAAATGTTTTATATATGTAGTCTGTTTCAATAAAAGTAATATACGTCTGTATAATAATATATTTCAAGGAAAAAATTGCTCTATTTTAGAAAAGAAAATTATCCTATTTTTCAAGGAATTATAAAATTAAAAGAAACATTTGAACATTAATGATCCCATTATTCATTGTATTATAAATTTTTAAAAAAGAAACATTAGAAAATATATTTCATCTAGTAATTATTCAATTCCTTTAATTTTTATATTAAATTATATTAAGGGAATCTATTTCCCAAGTTGTAACTTTTAAAAAATTAATTTTTTTTAACATTCTTAAAGTGTGTTTTCAAAAATTTATCAAAGAATTTTTACATAAAAAAAGATTAAAAAATAAGAATTGGAGGAAACACGAATTAGGAGTAATTCACCTCGGTAGTTATGTCGCGGAGTGTTCAGGTCAGCCCTTAAGAAAACTAACAAGACTCTATTTAACACGTAAGTCGCGTAAGGGACACGAACAGACCTTCACCTAGGAAGTTTTAAGCCGAAAGGAAGTTCCAAAGGTTGGAGAATAGTCCAGTTAAAAAGTGTAGGTTTTAGTGGATATGTCACCTCTAAGAACAGTTACACATAAAAGCGATAACGCCTTTGTCTTATTCATAGACATCCTTTTAATAAATTTAATTCATTCATATTTAATAATATTCCAATATTTTCAAAATTTTAATTCGGTTCTGAAGATAGTTTAATTTATTAAACAATGTTTGTATAAATTATAATCTCGAGATGAGGAGAGTGACGTTGGAAAGTCATAAATATCTCTATAAACTTAAAATCACAAATTATTTTTTTTTAATAAATTGATTTATATCAATATTTATATGTAGGTTAAAGAACTAGAAATAGATTTTTTAAACATTTTTTTGTTCATTTTTCTATTATTTTGCTTCTAATTTTAATTTCAATGAAATTTAATACTATTTACTTTTTCTTTGGTATTTAAATTTGATGTTTAATTTTAATGTTCACATTTGCATATTGAAATATCTTTTTAACGTTTATTCTTCATAAAAAGATTCCCTAATATTTATTGCGATTATTTAGTAAGATAATATTAATTTTGGAATTATTATAATCATATTTAATTTATTTTTATAATAAATTAATATTTTTAAATATGTGTCCTGACGCGGTGAAAGGGACCTTTTGCCCAAACAAATTATAAGTTATGGTTAGAAAAGTTTTTACTTGATTTAAGATTCATTTTTAATTACCTAAAGTCAAAAACAGTTTTTTATTAACTATTTTTCACACTAAATGATTAATAAAAACTGTTTTTGACTTCAGGTAATTGAAAATGAATCTTAAATCAAGTAAAAAGTTTTCTAAATATAACCTATAATTTGTTGCGGAGATAGGTCCCTTTCACCGCGTCAGGACAGATTAATTTCCAAAATAAATAAATTCAATACAATGTTTAAACAGCTTGCAATATTATTTAATGATAAACTATTTTTATTAAAAAGAAATAAAAAATTGACTTATTCTCTGGGTTCCCTGGGTCAATAGTTCATATTGGGTTTGTCTTTAGCACTATATTTTGCAATTATGAAATCATATCACGAATCTAGAAATAGATTTTTAATTTATCGTGATTTGTGATTGATCTGGAACATCCAAATAAGGATGTATACAAGTTATCCGACTAATAAACTAAGTTTTTTTTAAAGACTCACCTGTCCTTGAAAATGAAATCCATGTTTCTCAGCAATGGCGGCAGCAACTTTTTCCCCAGCAGGCACATGAACAACAAAATCCGGGGTGTAAATTGGTTTCGGTCGAGGTCGTGGCTCTGGTTCCGGATCCGCTGAGACAACCAACAAAATCCCAAGCCAGAGTAAAGACACTCTGGGGTTCATCATACCTTGAATGAGACTCTTGAAAACTCTCAAGAATCTTCACCAATTGCTTTTCTTTTCACTTAACGATCGTGACAATGACACTAATTGGCTTCGAATTTCTCCAAAATGATCGCTTCAAGGCAAAATTTGGCGTCCTTCTTTCGTATTTAATATCGATTTTTGAGGTTAACGTATCCACATGACTTTGCCAAGTTTTCGTGAACATTCGTACTCGTATTTATTCAAAATTCGTGATTGATCAAGTTTTATATAGAAAAGGCGAGATGTTCCACTTGCAAAAACTCTTTTTTTTTGGTTGTATCGCACGTCGAAATTTTTGGTCGATGCTACTGCTACTACTTTCTGACTTGGGGGATTTAAGCGTCTTATCTGAAAGAAAAGCAGAAAAGAAAATATATAGTGAGTTGTCTACTTTCTTTAGGAAATCGAAAGATTTTCGATTGTCTTTTCTGGTTAAAGAATAAGAAAGAAGGAGAGGAAGATGGAGAAAAGGGTTAAAGCGAAACTCAATCCAAAGATATCAAGAGAGTTAGAGTATGGGAGGGGGAGTCTAGGCAAGCGATGCCAGTGTTACTCGTAAACGCGTTAAAATTTCAGCTGCTTCCGCTTTTCAAGTGAGAACTCGGAATCGGAGCTTCTGGTGAATGCGGAAGGACGTGCGAAGAACTGGAGAAAACTCGTAATCTAATTTTGCTTTTCTGGTGTGTGCGCGAGCTGATTCGGATATAAAGCGGAAACACGCGATAGTTTCGCAAAACAAGAGAGCGACTTTCCGACGCCATCGGCAACATCGAAACTTTTATACACACAATCATTGTACGTTCAAAGTCAAATTGACAAAAACAAAAGCTTTCAATTTTACTCAAAGAGGAATTTCTTATGTTTTTGAAAAATATTTTTGTTTTAGATGCTTGAAGAATCTCTTGAAACCAATAATGATTTTAGAATAACTCATCGCAAATAATCAATGCCAAACAATAATTTATCTATCTTTTTAGTAGAAATCTAAAATTATAAGTTCATTGTCGTTTATTATGATTTAACAAACGATTTTACTATCAGTGAATTATTCAAATATTAAAAAACTAATATAAATTATTTCAATCTCCTTCATGCAAATACTATATTAATATAAAATGATAATTTGGTTTCGGAATAAATTTAAAAAAATTCTTATCCGTAATATCCTGTCGCAGTTAATCCATAAAGAAACATGTCATCTAGTAAACGGAATGTAGCATCATATGATGAAAATATTTTTTTCAATCATATGATCCTAAAAGCATCATTTAGATTAGATTCAGAAAAAAATAATGAGAGAAAACATGTTTCAAATATTAATACACCTTTTAGGATGATTCTAGATTGTTGCAAACTCACTCTTTTAAAGCCATATACTCGATTTCTTGTGATGAATACTGCATATGTGCATTTGCAAAAAAAAACACTATTTTAAACCTGGATGAAATTCTAAAGCTTAAGTTTCATTCCACAAAATGTTAATTCCCAAGAGTACAAATACGTCGAGCTTCATGCAAATTATCAAAAAACCTTTTCATCATTTTCAGCGACAGATTCAAATCGAGAGAGAATTAGATGATCTTAAATTATTGTGACATAGTCATGTGAACCATATCAGAGAGAAAAAGAGAGAATGATTCATGGAGTTGAATTGAAATTATATTTCCATATTCCATCATCATAAACTTTTTTTTATGCATTTTCATTCTTTTATATGGGTCAAATGAATATTCACTACATATGCGAGTGTCTTTCGAATATAGTTGGCTGAAGTGTGCAATAAAACTATATATATGTTTTAAACGAACGTAACAGAAATTAATCTTTTAAAAATAAAAGTATACTTAGTTTCAGCAGAGTGAAATAAATTTAGAGTAAATTATTAAAGGATTCTTTTGTAGTATTGTTGTCGGTTAATGCACAACCGGGAAAGTTGGAATTAACACCCTGTCACTATTTAAAAATATTATTTTTACATAATGTTAAAATTAAGATCTTTCTCCCTTTTTTCTCTAATAACTAAATTAAATTTCTATATTCATTAGAAAAAAAGTGATAATTAAATTTTATTTTCTTGCTATTCGTATTATATTTTTAATTGATTCTTCTATGTTTATTTGTTCCACTTTACCCAGAGAGGCGATAAAATAGAAGGGAGGAGAATTCCTATATTGAAATTGAAGTAAATCAATACAATATTTTCTATTGAAAGAAAAATGTACGCAATTCCAATTACCTACATACTTTAGTTCTATACGTAATCGTTTTAATGAGATGTGAAACGAATGAAATTATGCAATATTAAACAACCCACCTTCGACATTGAATAAAACTGTGTGTATATTCTACAAACACCGAAGAAAAATAATATTTCCACCATGTTGAGCCAGACAAAAAAAAGCAGATAATATAAGATCAAAAAGACATGAAACATTAAATAGTTAGAGGAAAAATAAGAGAAAATCCACCAAAAGAAATTGCTTGTAAATTGCGGTTTTAGGAGGATTATTTTTTTTTTTTTAAAGATGACCAGGGGGGATTTTTAATTCCGCTTTAATATTAAAAAACAATTTTTAAATTAAAAGAATCAGAATATTGCAATTTTTTTGTTTACATTCTACTTTTATAAAGCAATCATTCAACAGAAACACGCGCTGAAATTTATTTCAAAGAGATAAATGCAGGTTAAAAAAAAATTAGCGTGAAAAAACTTTTTATAGTTACAAAGAAGGTCTTCTATTAAAATTCACTTTAATTATTTAACAAGTATGAATTAATTAGGCAAATGAGGAACATAATTAGACTAGTAGAACCAGAGCAAGATTCATGTTTTAAAAATGAGTCGTACATTAGAAATGCTAATTAATTAAACGTTGGGATTTAAATGGGATTGAGGGTCGTTGCTTCATCTCAATCCACGTTTTTCTTTCATTATAATAAAGATTGAAAATTTTTTTCCGTTGACCGTGTGCCCTAAAGGCCAATTTTCTTAAAGTAAAAAACTTCTTCCAAACATAAAAAAGAGTAACGGAAATTTTCCATTTAATAAATATACAACACGTTGAAATTAATTTTCATTCATTTCCACTGGAATATGATATATTGTGATGTATATGCATACACACAGAGAAACAAAACGCTTTGTGTGAATAATCACTGTCATTTCAAAGTGGATATTATTACAAGGACGTGACAAAAGAGTATTCATCATTTGGTATCGCTTGACATAAAAACTGACAATGTCAATACAAGTTATGAAGAATAAGCATACTGATCATTGAATGAAGCAACGGGGGCAATGGGACATTTGTCTTCCAAAGCAGAAAGTGACCGATCGTTTACAAATACCCCGGGACTTGGAACAAGGGTCGGTTCCACTTTCCGTTACGGCTTAGGAGCATCAAATTGATGATATGTGTGCGCCTAGGAAATTCGTATCATCAAAGAAAAAAAAGAAATATATGCTTGTAACAAAATAGAATAAATTGCTTATGGAAATCAGTGTGATTCTCTTGCATTTTTTATGAAAAACAAACTGGACGCCACTACATTTTTTTTGTCTCGTGAAAATTGATTTCATCACATACTGGAAATAGATTTGAAAAATTAAAAATACTGTAATTTAACTTAAAGGAGAATTCTAACGTATAAAGTGGATTCATCCTCACACCATCCGGATATTTCAGGACATCTTTCGGACTATTTTATATAGTACCTTTTAACGGTAGATGAAGTTACCCAACTAATAAAATAAGTTAATTTCAATCCATGACAGTGGTATTGATTCAAAATACAGCATGAATAATGAATATTTATTTTGATTTTCAAAAGTATTTTCACTTGTAAATGCAGAATTTTTGCTTTTAGTCATTAACTCTCTGGTAAACGGAACATGAGAATAAAATGAAACAAAAAGCTTTGCTTGCAAAAGTCGGAATATGGCCCTCTGTAGTTGACATTTACGTTGCAAACGTTGTCATAATAAATTAAACAGGTTCAAGCCAACACATTGGCGCAATCTCTTAATTTACCGCCACGCAAACGACAATCCAGTATCCGGATTAATATCCGTCTGACTAAATGCGTATTTAATATGTTCATGTGTGCGTGCCAGTAATTCAGTGACCAAGTTTGCTGTTTATTTACATACAAATATATATATATATATATATATACATATTAAAAAAAAATCGCAAAAATTTTCAACGACGAATAAGAGATTGGAACGAAGTGAATGGGCGACTCGTCGATGCAAAACAGGCCGTTTCGCCAACGACCGAGTTTCTCGGATCCCAGACACTTTATGAAAACTGTCGATCTCCATTTAAAGCACTTTAGCCGAAAGCTCAGTTGCATTTCAATAAATGCCTAAACTTCTATTTTAGATGCAAAACTCAAGAAGCGATAGTTCATTCACAACTTTCAATTGTCATAAAATAACCCAAAAATTTTTCTAAATAAAAAATAATATGATGAAATAGTAAAAAGAAAATCAATTTTTTTTTATAAAATATTTTATCGATCTAATTATGCATATATTAGGGTGGACTAAACACAGGTCTGCTGTCCAAAGTAAAAACCTAGTAAGTCGCATTTGCCATAAGAGCGAAAGTCGAATAACAAAGCCAAGGGACGCTCGCCCTTATGGCAAATGCGACTTACTAGGTTTTTACTTTGAACAGCAGAACAAAGCAATAGTGCAAATTTTCAAAATTAAAGCTTCATTTGGGTTGAAACTTACAAATTCTAAATTTGTGCTAATCTTAAAGCGGATATCTTCATTCCAAAAACGATTAATGATTTTTCTCTATATAAAATTAATCATTTAATCATGTCTATTTATAATTAATCATTTTCAGATTTGACTAAATTCCACCATTCTTTAGCTAAACCTTCTAAACAAACTTCAATTAAATATTTAAATTCTGAATTCAAAATGTCATTAAATTTCATATAACCTTCAATATCGCGATAAAAAAGTAACAGGACGTTCTTGAGTACTGCCAGGAAATTTCGGTACAATGAGTAATAACAGTATATAAATGAAGTCAACAGAACACTTTGATCCAGTAAATTCCCCCTCCATTATAATTACACAAAATAACGATCTTAATATTCAATTCTTGCTATAGGTATATAAGATAAAATGACATCCCTCTTTAAAGTAGAAGATCATCAACTTATTTTCTAAATGCGTAATTTTTCACTTCTTGAAAATGGTGAATCAGGATAATTAAAATTTGTCATTAAACATTTGACTTGGTAATCGAGTCTTGAAAAGTTGTACATACCTAATTCGTCCCACAAAACTCATTAAATGTTATCATAATGCTTTTATTGGAAATATTTCATATATATATCATCACTCTCTTTTATCGTTTTTCTCAATTTTCTGCGGCCCTCTTTTATATAGAATGTAACAAGTATATCTCGACAATATTATATATTATCATCACGGCTGATCGGCAGCATTCGCAAATCAACCGCGAACATCGGCAAATTATTGAGTGTGATAAATAGTTGTTTATATATATTGACGGTTTACGGTAGCTCTCGTTCCATGAATCGTCCGTCTCTCGGCAATATCTTGAATGAAGCGACGACAGAGAGAGAGAGACTATTTCGCGCTTCATAAACTACAAGGCACACAGCATTATATTCATCGAAGAGATTCGATCAGTACGCACTATCGGTGATCGAACGAAGTGACTTCGCTCCTCGTAAACTCGTCCTATGTGATTTACGATATCTGCGGTATATCGCCTACCTGATAATATGCGTCGTTAAAATGCACACGCAAAAGAAAAGAACCGACAAACTTCAATCTCGAAGAGAGAATAAAGGAGAAAGTAAAAATGTATCCGTGAGAGGGGGTGCGGCAAACGCGAATACAAAATTGCAAAAATTTAAAAAGTGAAAAGCAATTAATTTTTTTCTATATCTATCTATATAGTTTCAAAATAAAGTATAAATATCATATTTCTATTAATTTTTATTATTCAATTTCGAATTTCTTCCCATTATAAGTATATGAGATATATTGAACAAGATATCAGAATCTAATTCCCATGAACGTGAGAATTGATGGAAATTCTGACAAAAATCTGGGAACCCTTTCAGAGGTCTATTATATTCATTGACCCCTTTCGGATTGTAGGCGTGCTCCCCTTAAAAGGATTTTCATTTGGCAGTCAAGAGTTTTGGAATATGTTTTTCTCGAGCACCCCGCATCCTAATGACAGTAACGTCGTTACGGAGTAGATACAATTACAAGTTTACAAAGGAATCATACATACATATAGAGTCGAACCTGGGCCCACCGGTGTCGTTCTCGAAAGCAAAACGTATATATATATGTCTCGTCAGCGAGTTACGACTGCATTATATGAGAGCCATTCGAACGTAACCGACCACAATGCGCATGTTGCATCGATATTCATGGGATGTCGTTTCTCAATCCCTCCTCTATGCATGTTGCGGATATAAACGCGTGCCTACTAAGTCCAGGTGAAACTCCTTCCGTTCTTTCGCACACGATCCTTTCGAAAACATATGTTTAGGAAGAATAGAACAGGGGGCACTTTTTTGGGGGAAAATGCAACAAATATGAAAAGCACCTCACAGAATCTCGATTTTGGAATTTACTTATTTTTTCTTATTTCTATGAAAGAGAGCAGGAAAGACAAATTTATATTTTTTTTTCCTATTTCGTTGACGTAAACTTTGGTAACTTCAGCTTCATGCTTTAACTCCAAAAGCTTTTGGACTTTTATAGAATCCAGTTGAGAAATCAAATTTAACTCCCTTTTTTACATTTTGTAAAAAATTTAATTTTTATTCCACCGACTTTCATCTGATTTCCAGACAGAATTTGGACTTTCTCCCTGATCCGTATAAAAAAAAGTCAAGAGAAGTTCAATTATAAGAAAATAATAAAGATAATTTTTATAAGCGAGAATTTGATTTAAAACTTTAAGGGTGTCTATACCTGTATTAAAAATAAAATTAGTTACTGTGGCTAACTTCCCTCGATTATGTTAAAAAATTTCAATGAAATTCTTTGAAAATTCAATTATTTTTAAGGGCATGTGGAACCAGCCAACTTCAATTGATACATATATTAATATTCCCGCCGATTTTTTTAAAATATATATAAAATAAATCTTGATAAAATTAAGGAAAATGTTATTTCAATTGTAAATGAATGGGTCTTATTTGCTTTAAAATATATTATTTTTCATTAAATAAAAACTTGGATATTTTTCTAGGAAAGAAGACAATCAAAGATAAATTAACATTTAAAAAAATGAATAAATTTATATTTTTTTATTCAAACATTCACTTTTTTAAATGTCAATTTGTATTCGATTGTCTTTTCTCCTTGAAAATTGATACAAAAAAAAGAATGTTTAAATAGAAAAATATAAATTTATTCATTTTTTTAATGTCAATTTGTATTCGATTGTCTTTTCTCCTCGAAAATTGACAAAAAAAAAAGAAATGTTTAAATAGAAAAATATAAATTTATTAATTTTTTTAATGTTACTTTGTATTTGATTGTATTTTTTCCTATAAAAATATCAAACTTTTTATATAATGAAATATAATATTTTAAAGCAAATTTTTGTATTAAGTGGACTAGAGATCCATTCATTTACATTTGAAATAACATTTTCCTTAATTTCATCAAGTTTCATTTTATATTTTCTATAAAAATCGGTGGGAATATTAATACATGTATCAATTAAAGTTGGCTGGTTCCACATGCCCTTAATAGAATGTTAGAAAATTTAAATTATTTTAAAAATCGTCAATTACTTGTTTATAAGAATTCAATTATCTTTAAAAAATAGAACTAAAATATTCAAAAAAAACTATTGGTTCAAAATTTAAAATAAAAATTTCGAAACTTTATTTTTACCAAAAAGAATTTTTTAATTTAAATATTTTTAAAATTAACTAATTAATAAAAATTTTCATTGTATCTCTTTCGAAATTATCACCATAGATGCAATATTAAATTAAAATTTTTTGAAAATTATTTTATAGATATGCAATTTGGACTCTTTATTCATGGTTTTTTTTTAATAATTAACAAATATTCGACTGTGACTCTTTGTGAAACTGAATTATTTACCAATTTTAAATTAATAAAATTCTTTGGAAATTCTATTTTTTTTTTAAATCTCTAATAACATTCCGTAACAAATTTGATTATTTTTAATTCAATTTCACATAATTTCAATTACTTTAATAATTCTTTAATAAAATTAAAAAAAAATTTAAGTATCTTTAAAAAATTGAATTAAAATTGATCAGAAACCTAATTTTTTTTAGAATTTTGTATTAAATTATTTAATACTTGAATAGTTTTTTAAATAAATATTTAATTATTATTAATTTCTTCACAGCAATTGATTTTTTCTAAAATTTTAGTTTCAAACCTTCTGAAACTCAATTATTTATAAAAATTGAAACAAACTGCAAAATTGATTTTCATATTGCTAAAAGCTTTTCTAAGTTAATTACAATTAATAGCATTAAAAATTATTCTAGGATTTCATTATTTATAAAATAAATTTAATTAGGTATTTATAGAAATAAGAAATTTGGTATTTTTCCAGTACTTTTGATAAAATCCCGTAACATTTCCCTGACCATTTAATTGTCTCTAACTGTTCTCTGATTTTATGATCCAAAAGTTATGAATAACGTTCAAATTAACGAAATATTTTTTCGATAAAAATATTTCCCATAAAATTACTGACTGCAATAAAAAGCAAAAAACGTAAATAAAATATTTTGAAACTTTGTAATTTATTTTTGAATAGATTACGCAAAATTACTACAATAAAATATGATCTTAAAAAAGAAATAAATAAATTTCTTTCATTTTGAACGTTCAGAACTTTAGGTACATTCTGAGTTTCCTGATTTGTGGCAACACTGTAAATGTTACATAAGTTTTTTTTTTAATTTGCTGCCAAGAAGCAAAGTTTAAAATTTTGTATAACCATGGTTTGTAAAATTAATCCAATTAATCAACCATGGTACAAATTTCAAAAAAATTGAAATTTTTTATATTTAAATTTTAAATACCCGTGTGGAAATTGAAAAGTGGGCCTAACTTGGTCCTATCAAGATTGCCGTTTTATTATTTAGGTCCTATGTTGGCAATCTAACTTGGTCCTACAATGTTTTTTGATGCGATTTTAGCCTGGTCCTAATTTGGGTGCCTATTTAGGACCAATATAATGGTCCTTTTTATGCCCTAAATAGAACCAGTTTTTTTTATTCGTATAATTCTAGTGAAATTAAATTATTTGTTAATAAATTTTGATATTGAGTAACACAATTTTGTATTTTATATTGAAATTATTATATTTTCTTACTTTTAGTACATACTTACATTTATACAAAAAACTTACTTATAAAATCTTCGTTTCTTTACATTTATATATATATATTTATATTATAATTATATATAATTTCTAATACGATTTTCTTCTTTTCGAAACTGATTTCGATCCATTTGTTAATAATATTTCCGGATTTATATCTATATTTTATTTTATTTATTTACACT
>JUFY01026988.1:0-23807 GCA_001855655.1 Leptopilina clavipes | reverse complement strand
AAGGCTTTAGTTATTCTTAAAATATTTAAAATTAAAATTAATTTAAGAATTAAGGAACTAATTTAATTTAAACTAATTTAGGAAAATTAGTGATTGATGCTCAAGAATTGGGTCATTGTTCGGATTTATTTAGCAGTACAGCGTGTTTGACAGATCGAAGTACCGACAGTTGGATTGAGTGTGACAATTGGCCGTTTGAAATACATCCAGAAAATGGGATTATTCTACCTGGACAATCTGTTGAATGTAGCCTTACATTTTCACCCTTAGATGTTTTTGAATACAAAGCCATCTTAAGTTGCTTGTATTTACTTTTTCGTTTCATTTTATTTTTTTCCAAAAATAGCTCGTACACTGAAAAAAAATTTATTTGATTCAAATAATGAATTACTTGACTATTATCAAATAAATATTTATTTGTATCAAATAAATTTTATTTGAGTCAATTAAATGGTATTTGATTCAAATACAGAAATTATTGATTCAATTACAACTTTTTGATTTAAATAAAAATTATTTGATTCGAGTAAATATTTATTTGACAATAGTCAAGTAATTCATTATTTGATTCAAATAAATTTTTTTCAGTGTATAATTACAATGAATCATCCAGGGAAAAAATCGCAATAGTGCAAGATCACGAGTCAAATAATGATACTGGATGCAGTTTGTGCATTTGTCAATCTCCTCATGAGAGGCCTACTTGCAACTGACCTACTTTAATAACCACTCGAAATAATACATATATCTGCAGGAATTTCACCACCTAACTAAAATAACTAAATTTTTCATTTAGAAAAAAAAAATTGAGAATAATATTCACAGTTCAAAAAATAAAACAAAAAAATTATATACAAAAATTATTTTTTTCTTATTATCGCTTCTTGATTTTTATCATCATTTTTGATTTGTAGAACTGCATATTGGACATAAAGAGGAAATTTATCTCCATTTTTATGCGTTTACGAAGTCTCAATAATAATTAATTAATGTCTACCAGTTACTACTGTGGATATATTTGAACCCTTTGGCTCTTTCGAATACTTCTTTAGAAAGTATAAAAGCACATTCAGAAAATAGATACGACCAAGATAATTCAAGATATATTTTATTAATGCAGTTAGATGAGCTATTGATTATAATTTCCCTCGGGAATTAATTTTTTTCAAGCTCTTTGAAACTTTACGCTTTTTTTTTCTTTTCATAATTTGACGATTAGATGGTGAGAAAATTAGGAGTCATAAAAATGGAGTAGAGAATGTTTTCTAAATAAAAAGTACAAATAAAAAATACAAATAAAAAATACAAATAAAAAATACAAATAAAAAAAGTAATAAAAAAAAACGAAGAAAGTGTATTTTAGATTTAAAAAAAAAATCTCCAGATGAAAAAGCAGTAAAAATGTTTTTTCGAATAAGAAAGTGGATTGAAGAGAAGAAGAAGAAGAAGAAAAAATTGTAAAACGTGGGGAAAGAAAGGGAAGTTTTGAAAAACTGGCAACGCGAAGGGAGTGAGAAACTCAAGTCTCGTTGTGTCCCAAGGTCCCCAAGAAATAGGCTTGAAAAATTGGAATCTCCAAAGGAGGAGGATGATGATTCCATGCGTCACGTGACACGGTGTCCTCACCTCGTCTGGACGACGGGGACCCAGAGACCTGAATAGCCATAGCCGGGGGGGCCCGACGGGGCAGCATAACGGTCCACACGGATGAAGGTTAGCATTTTATATATACGAAGCCCACTATTCTCATCTCTTGAGATGAAAGAAGAAAGAAAAGATTCGACCGATCAAACGCGCGATGTTGCGGGCCAAAATGGCAAATGGGTCAAACCATCGTTTTTCAAAAGGAGGTGACCCACAGATTTTACAAGATAAGATCGATTCTTGAAACTCATTCATGCAAGCAGGTTACAAACCTTATAATGCAATTATGCTAATGTAACAGTGTCTCTCGCGACAAGCATCAATCAAAATGTGTATTTCAGTTTCTGCACTTCAAACAACAATTTGCCCCATATTGCAAAATAGAACAAGAGTTTTATTTTGCAAAAAATTTTCAGCGATTTTATCATCATAAATAGAAAATTTAGATTATGTGGGAAAAAAAATTTTTTCTTTTCAAAGTCTCAAAAAAAAAGAGGCTGAGGAGAAATAGCGAGTTTTAGGAGAGAATGTTAAACTGCATAGTGGATTAAAGTGTACAAGATTCGGTTTCCTTCAGGTAGAAACGAAGCTAAGGTTCTTTATACAAAGTCCATAGAAAATGATTCAACAAAAGATGAAATCCTTTTCAAAAATTTTTCTACTATGATGATTTCTGCTCCAAAAGCACGAGCTATACTTATATCGTTTGCGGGCGCACGAAATACTCGAGTTTTTCACAGCATATATTCGTGACTTTAAACAAAATTCTAGAATGGTCGGAGAATTTTTCTTTCCCAGGATTCCTATAATTGAAATTACTTTCTTCAGAGTTGGATTTCTGTTTCGAATTCGATCTGCATTAGTAAAAATTTCACCTAATTTGAATCAGTGAGTGACTTTTTGCTTATTTTGAATTAGTTGAATTAGTTGAATTAGTTAAATTAGTTAAATTAGTTAAATTAGTTAAATTAGTTAAATTAATAAATTAGTGGAAAATTTACCAATTTATTAGTCATTCAATTTAACAATTTATTAGTAATTAAATTTACCAATTTATTAGTAATTCAATTTACTAATTCGTTAGTAATTCAATTTACTAATTTGTTAGTAATTCAATTTACTAATTTGTTAGTAATTCAATTTACTAATTCGTTAGTAATTCAATTTACGAATTTATTAGTAATTCAATTTACTAATTTGTTAGTAATTCAGTTTACTAATTTGTTAGTAATTCAATTTACCAATTAGTTAGTAATTCAATTTACCAATTTGTTAGTAATTCCATTTACTAATTTTATTGTTTATTAGTAAAATTTACACTAATTCAAAAGCAAAAAGTCAGTTACTAATTCAAATTAGTTTAAATTTTTACACTAATCCAGATTCAGAGAGAAAAGAAGAAATTAATAACGATTTTTTTTGTGGATTTTTTGATCCAAATAAATGTCATTAGCTTCTTGCTGATTTCCTGATGATTTCTCTGAATTTGAATTAGTCAAAAATTATTAATTTCATAGCAAAAATTTTATCACTGATGTAAATATAGATTAAAATAAAAAAATTTTAATTTCTAATCATTTAGTTAAAAGTAACTAATTATTAGTTGAATTCACTTTTAGGTGATGATTAAATAACTAAAATTTATCATGACTAATTCAAGTATAGTCAAATTTGACTATTTTTCCCGCTATTTCTTTACTAAAAATTAGTTATTTTTTCCCTAATAATTATTTTTTTCAACGAATGATTAACTAATTGCTAAAACAAAAAGTCAGCCAAGACTAATAATTAGTCTTGGTATAATTATTATACTAATTTATACTAATTTATATAATAATTTATTCTAATTATACTAAAATAATACTAATTCAGTGTCTCAAAATAACTAAAATTTATGGTAAATAATTCAATTAGTCAAATTTGACTATTTTTGCCATTATTTTTCTACTGAAAATTAGTTTTTACTAACATTCAGTTATTTTTTTTACTAACAATCAGTTATTTTAAATTAATTCAAATTTAGAGAGGAAACGGCATAAATGATCCGTTTTGTCAAACTTTAGATAATTCCTAATAGTCTCATGCAGCATTTCAATTATGATTAGGTAATATTACCTGACTGGAAAAATTCCCTTATTGATCGAAAATATCACAGATCTTGAATACTACTGATTGATATTAATATTTTGATCGAAATTAATACATAGATTGTGACTACCAACGTTTCAAAATGATACAAAAGGCATAAATGATCATTTGCCAATAGTATGCGTCCGTGGTTCAGTGGTTAATTCATCGGTTTGCGAACCCTAGGGTCGTACGTTCAATCCCCAGCGTTTTTTCTACGGATTTTTCTCTCCATTATTTAAGAATTTTTCCCAATTAATCACTAATTCTACTAATTCTACTAATTCTTATTTGTTCTTCGCTTCAAACTTTAGTAGAAAAAAAAAAATTAGAACTACTAAAAAAATATTAAAATCTACTAAAAAAATTAGTGACTACTAAAAAATCTGCCTAATTTGAATTAGTGGACTTATTCAGGTTTAGAGAGTATAGAAAGAAGGAAGATTCAAAAATTGTGTTTGTTAATGGAATTATTAGTTTGAAACTAATTTCAATGGAAGGATTTCTTTTTTCTATTCCACACAATTTCCCTGTCTTTTTTTGTGTCTGGCGGACAACTTCCGTTGATCCCTTCGAATGTATTTAACCGAAGTTGAGAGTCGATATAATAGTGACGACGGATGGTATAATATTCACGTATGTTAGTCATCGTTGACGGTTGATCATGGGATTCTTGCGAAGATGATGGTGACTAATACCAAAGGAATTTTTTAACGGTCGCCGCGAACTCTATTTCTAGGTGCGTGAAACAAATTGGCCGCATATACTAATCTAGATAACAAATTATAATCTCCTTAATATTTTACCTATACTAGCAAGAGTAGAAAAAATGTTCACCAAACAGTAAAAAATCCTTTTCACTCAATTTTTTCTTATTTCCACATTGAGGAAATGTTTGTCAATTTTTTCTTCTCTACACGGAAAAAAATATAAAGTAACTTTTACTATTTACAAACTAAAACTGGAACTGCCTGAAATTTCTGTCAATTTTTGTTTTTTTTTTTACTATTTCCAAAGAGTAAATTTTGCTACGTCCGAAGTGAATTTGACATAGTTTGACTAAGATTTACATTTGGAAATAGTAAAATTTATTCCGGAAATAGTAAAAATTGACAGAAATTTCAGTTTCTACAAATAGTAAAAGTTACTTTACATTGTTTTTTCGTGTAAAGATCCGAAATTGAAATATATGCTAAAATAGAAGGTGTAAATAATTTTTCGATCAATAAACTGTGTGCTTATAAATATAAATAATTATATTTATAAATAAAAAAAAATTGCTTATAAATATCAAGTGTGAATGGTAAAATTATTGCAATACACACACATATAAGCAGGAAGTGTCTTGAAAGTTAAAGAGTAGGGAAAAAATCACATTAAACGTCGCGGAAGGTAAAGCAAATGTCGCCCGGGGGATAAATTCGTGCGATGCAAAAACTGAAAATATTAAGACTAGTTTTCAGTCAACCTGACGTTTAATATATATACATAGCTAAGATCTATACAATTACTCTCGTATAATTTTTCATATAATTTTTCCAAAATGGAAGATTTTTTTTTTATTTTGATACAAAAACGAAAAACAAGAATGTTTTTTTTCGGATGAATTTGAACGTGTTTAAACAGTTGTTATGAAAATTCGCATGTCTTTTTGTGAGGAGGGAAACTTGTAACATAGAAAATAGCTGTAAATCAAGACTGGAGGACTAATCCTGACTTAAGGCTTCTTCCATTTACAAGAAGGTCATAATTCTTAGGAGCGCAGTGGATAATTAGTCCCTTCCTGAATGCATGTACCGACATAAGTAGGTACCTGCCGATAAGCAGGGGTCTTTGCCACTTATCACCATGCACACACCATTATATACCTTATAAACACTAAGGAACTCAATTCCTTTGGTTTAACTCGTTTAAGTACCAGTCGATGGGGCGTTTTCTATTTTTGTATATGTTTGCAAACTACAATCTTCAACTGTTTATGATTTTACCGTTAGAAATAATACCTTTCATTCAAAATCTGGGGTTGTAAATTTTCAAATTGACTTCCTTATCCGGATCATCCAATGATGATGATGATGATGCCTAGTAGCACAATGCGGTGATTATAGGGGTTTCCATTGACTAGTTTCGCAAATTATCTCTCACTCATAAATATTTATATTGAAATTGATATTATTTTGTTGACAATGTTCTTATAATGATTTATTCTTTTGTTACAGGTAAGTGTTGTCCAGACTCTTTCCAGACCACTGATTTTTTTTCCACGGGTGGTGAGAATTCCATTTATTGTTATTACTTTATTTCAGACTTCGTTTCTTTAACTCGTTTTATATTTGTTACTATTATTTTCTATTATTCACTACAAAAGACAAAAATTTATTTAAAACAATCAAATAAGTAATAATATTTATTTGATTCCTGAAAAAATTTGCTTCAAACGAGCAAATTTTTTCTTCGATCAAAAAATTTATCTGAATTGAAAATTTATTTGAACAGAGTAAATATTTATTCAGGTTAAACAAACTATTAAAAATAACATAAAATCTACATAAATATTTATTTAATCAAAATAAATATTTGGTCCAGTTTAATAAAATTTTTCTTGGTCCAAAAAAGAATTTGGTCGTTTGAACCAAATTTTTTTTTAGGAACCAAACAAATATTTGATTAACTGTTATGATTCAAAAGTTGTGAACATTCAAATGAATATCTGAAAATTATTTATTTCTTCTTTAAAATCAAATTTTATTACATATTTTCAATAAAATCTGTTCGAAAATAAATTACGTTTTTTCTTTTTATTGCAGTCAATTTCATTTTCATTTTTGGAAATATTTAATATCGAAAAAATATTTTGGATCATTAAGTGTTGATTAAACCAAAATTTGGTTGTATCAAATAAATTCTTTTCTGAGTGTAGGTATCATTAAAAAAAAAAAAAATGTAATAGAAAATGAAATAGAAAATTGAAATATGAAAAATGAGGATACAAGAAATGTTAATAAGTTTCTAACAAAATCATTGTTGAGGCAATGCAATGTTTCGGAATGCGGAATATCTGAATCATCGGTGTGAACGGACCTTTTACATTATATATGAATCACCATCAGTGATATGTAACTTCTGCCCTTGAAATTTTTTTCTATAGGTTTCGATTACATTCCTTTTTTTAGAACCAATGTTAAGTAAACTGAGACATTTATTTCTATTGTCCTTTCGAATCTAACAGACAACAGCAGGAAGTATTTTTCACCCGAAAATTAAATCCGTTACGACATTACGTCTAAATATTATTATTTTTTTTTTAAATCATATTAATAAATGTCAAAAACTATCAATAAAAAAAAATTACACCAAAGATCAATCCAACATTTCACAACAAAAACAAAATTATTATAAATTAAAATATACAGATTAAAAAAATATTTTTTCAAAAATCTAATATTTTTGAAGATAATACAGAAAATCGGTAAATGTTAACATTATTTATTATTCTCTAAATCTGAATTAGTAAAAATAAGAGTAAAAATTTTAACTAATTTGAATTAGTGACTAAATTTTTGCTTTTGAATTAGTCAAATTTTACTAATAGTAAAAAAATAATTTTCTACTCCTTTTTTTCAATAAATTTAAACTAATTCCACAGCAAAAAGTCAGTCACTTGGTGTTCATTACTAAATTAGTAAAAATTTACTAAAAAATTAGTAAACAAATTTTATTTTGTACTATTTTTTAGCAGAATTTAACTAATTCAGAAGCAAAACATTAGTCACTGATTCAAATTAGTTAAAAATTTTCTCTCTAAATCTCTGAATTAGTAAAAATTTGAAATAATTTGAATTAGTGACTGAATTTTTGCTTTTGAATTAGTTAAATTTTACTATTAAATAGTAAAAAAAATTTGTTTCATATTAATTTATTACTAAATTTTAACTAATTCCTAAGCAAAAAGTCAGTCACTTAGTTTTTATTAGTAAATTAGTGGAAATTTACTAATAAATTAGTAGACAAATTTTTTTTTACTGTTTATTAGCAAAATTCAACTAATTTAGAATCAAAAAGTCAGTCACTAATTCAAATTAGTTAAAAATTTTCTCTCTAAATCTCTGAATTAGTAAAAATTTGAAATAATTTGAATTAGTGACTGAACTGTTGCTTTTGAATCAGTTAAATTTTACTAATAAATAGTAAAAAAATAATTTTCTACTAATTTTAAGTAAATTTACACTAACTCCAAAGCAAAAAGTCAGTCACTTAGTTTTTATTACTAAATTAGTAAAAAAACTAAAATTAGTAGTCAAAATTTTTTTTTACTATTTTTTAGTAGAATTAAACTAATTCAGAAGCAAAAAGTCAATCACTGATTTAAATTAGTTAAAAATATTCTCTATAATTCTGAATTAGTAAAAATTTTAACTAATTTGAATTAGTGACTGAATTTTTGCTTTTAAATTCGTTAAATTTTACTAATAAGTAGTAAAAAATAATTTTCGACTAATTTTTTTAAATAAATTTAAACTAATTCCAAAGCAAAAAGTAAATTTTCACTAAATTACTAATAAATTAATAGCTAAATTTTGCTTTTTTTACTATTTATTAGCAAAATTTAACTAATTCAGAAGCAAAAAGTTAGTCACTGATTCAAATTAGTTAAAAATTTTCTCTCTAAATCTCTGAATTAGTAAAAATGTTAACTAATTTGAATGAATGACTGAAATTTTTCTTCTTTAGTAAATTTAGAACTAATTTAAAAGCAAAAAGTCAGTCACTAATTAAAATTAGTTAAAATTTTCACTCATTCAGTAGAATTAGATAGTAAGTATATTAAATACTCGAAAAGGTATTTATTCGATCCAAAAGGCGTTAGTGAATTTCTCGTTGAAAACCGGCAAAAATTTAGCTCACTGCAATGGAAATGCAGGTTGAATATTTGTGCCACCGTATTTAGCTCACTGCAATGGAAATGCAGGTTGAATATTTGTGCCACCGTATTTAGCTTGAGGCTATTAAAGTCCTCGATTGGGACATATAGGTACTCATTGCGATGAATCTTATATACGAGTGAAATAAACCAATGACTCGCTCATATGGGCATGTTCACAAATAATAATTATTACTATTATAAAAGATTGAATATATATGTTTCTATATATGACTCGAACTGCTCGATATCTCAAAAATAAAACCAAAAAAAAACTTACTATGTGGTATAAATCTTGCAATATTTCCTGACAAAATATCCCCCTTCTCTCACCCTTTAAAAGATTAATGATTCGGTTTTAGTTTATCATTACCCGAGAGACTTCCTACGCCCGACAATATTATTAATGAAAGGTACAACGTTAATAACTAATTACATTCAACGTCCACTTGCATTATCGAGAATTGCATTTGTGGGTTAAGCTGCCCGCTGAGAGAAACGTTTATGCGTTATAAATGATTTTGTTACAGGTCGGAACATGAACCTGATTTTCATTTTGTTAAAAAAGGAAAAAAATACCAGGAAATGAAAACTCGCTCGCGGAGATTTTAGATTAAAACAGAGAGACCACACTTATAGAAAATAATTTTCGGAGGATTTGCCACTTTCTCTCTCGTTATTAGGAATGAGGGATTTTTTTTTTTTCCCTAAAAGAAGTAGAGGAACTTTTGTCGGCTCTCTTTGCGGACTTAGTTTATCACCGGGGGGCATTCGTTTTGCCAGGGTGGTGGTGAGGTGACGGACGAGCGGCAAAAATGGCGGTGTGGAAAAAAATCATAAAAAGTCAGAGAGACAGGTTAGTGACTTTGGTTTGTTGAGTCATAAGGCGCGCAGGACTCGTTGGTCGTTAAACCGCGCTGCTCGGTCACCTGCAGTTTTCAATGTGTGTACAGGTCACGTGTGTGTCCTGATGAGTCACACGAGTTTCTGCGCCACCTTTTCGTATATATAATATGTACAATTTGCAGAGAGAATTTCTCTCTAACTTTTTTTTTTTGAAAATAGGTTCCTATGTTCTGATGATGCTCATCGCGACCATCTGCTGTCTCCTCTACCATTCTGCTCTCTCTCTAAAGTAAATATCACACACACCGCGCGTACCGGCGAAAGAATTTCTTCAAGGAATTGTATATACGAAAAAGGAAGTGGGAGTTACCAAATTTTTATATATTTATCTTACATTCATAAAAGGACATTCCAAAATGTTACAAAATCCTCTCAATAACGGTTTTTCCCCCATTTTTCACACCTTCTGTTCCGCAATATTTTTTGCCTCGCAGTTATCACCATAAGTTGAAGTTCACAACACTATTATCAACGATTCATAAAAAAAAAGTAATATTTTCTCAAGTGAATAAAAATATTTATTTATTATTTTAAAAAATAATATTTTCTAAATCTAATAAAAAATAATATTTTCTACAAATTTTTCTTTTCGTAGTTGTTGTTTAAAAAAAATTGCAAAAATTATGCAATAGAAAAATATTTTTCTTTCAAATCGTTGATGATAAACGTTGTGGACTTAAACATTAGGGTTACAATTTTCCATCATAATGTATTTCTTTTGTTAAAAATTTCACTTTTCTATTTAATCCTATTTCACTTTACTATTTAATCCTATTAGAATTTTTTCGTTTTTCCTTTCGTCCTTTCTTGACATTGAGATATAAATATATATATATATATATATATATATATATAAATGTGTAAATTTTAGTTACTTTTGAGAATTTAATGGATATTTTTATAGTCGCACGTTTCGATTTAAAATTTCAAACGTCAGGTATGGCTGAACGATTTGTGTAAGAAGCGGCAGCTTTGTGCAATAAAATTTTCTCAACGCGATAATAATATTTTATGAGGCAGACGCAGGCGTAAAAAAATCTATGTTAGTCAATATATATACGCAGCGTGTACATTATATATAATATAATAGTGGATATGGTTTTATACTGTATGGCATTCTACATGTACAAGGTAGAAGGGGGAGGAGGGGAGAAAAATATACTTGTGTATTTATAACTTTAGACCCCTTTGGAAAATGAATAGTGGGTGCATTGAACCCAATGAGGAATTTAGTCTCTAAAAAAAAGAAAATACAGAAACAGATGATACTGAATGAACGTGGACCAAAATATCCAAATATCCGAGAAAAGTCTCTCGGGGATTAAAAAAAAGCGACATTGAAAAATCTATAAATAAATCATTAAAAACTTGATTTTTCGTAAAATAATCATTTTATTACAATCAGTGGAAAAAATTTCCACTAATTGTAATAAAATGATTATATGAAGATTTTGAAGATAAGGAGAAGGTGTCGTATACTAGAAATAGACTGCGCGAGTTAATATCTGACAATGGAGCCTGCGTCCGGTATCAGAGAGGAACCCTACCATCCGGTCGTCGCCGCACGGTATGAGAGACTCTTGCATTCGAGTGCAAATGGTTTCACGTCATTGTACGTGACCTCGAATGCTCTAATTGCAAAGTCATTGCCTGCTCGCTGTGAAACGTCCAAGGGATAAGAAGCGGAAATTTAAAAAAAAAAAAAATACAATATATAATTCTAAAGAATCATCGGAAATAGGCGCAAACGCTACTATATCAAATTGAATTGAAAACCCTGTGAGAAAGTGAACCTCTTTTTTTCAAGCAAACCAAAAAAAAAAGAAGAAAATTTTTTTCCGATTCGATTCGCGGGAAAAAAAAGCAACTACTTAAAATTTTTTTTGTTCATATTGAAAAGAAAAATAAAAAGAAAAAATGGAAAAAAATACAAAAAAAAGAAATAACATTCAAGAGAAAAAAGAGAAAAATACTTCATCTCGTTTACGAGCGATCTTTCATGTCATCTGGGCGGGAATTCACAGAACTAATGGCGCGAAATTCAAATTGAATGGAACGAGATGAAGGAAAAATAACTCCTTGGCTAATATTCCTGAAATATTTAAATAATAATAATAACAATAATAATAATAATAATAATAATAATAACAAAAATAATAATAATAATAATATTGATTAATAATATTTCATTTGTATTTAAATATTTTATATTTTCGCATTCGCAACCTTACTCTCTAAATTTGAATTATTAGTAGAAAACTACTGATCATGGCTTAATTCTCGCTACATTAATTAGTAAAAAATAATTGATTCATATAATAATATGAATTATTAATAACTAATTAATACTAATAAACTGAATAATATTAATAACTGATTAACTGGAAAATAACTGAAAAATTAGTTCATTTTGACTCTAATTCTTAGTAGAAAACAGTACTGAAAAATAGTAAAAATAAATTAACTAATATTTCAGTTATTTTGAACATAACCTAAAAATAATTTAACTAATAATTAGTTATTTTTAACTGATTCGGCAGTAAATTTTTACTATTTCAAATTAGTAGCTCAATTTTAGCTATATGAAATTAGTAGATTTCTACTAATTCAAATTTAAAGAGTAGGTGAATATTGGTCTGCAATAAAAAGCAAAAAACATAAATTAAACATTTTGAAACTTCGTAATTTGTTTTTTGACTAAATTATATGTAAAATTACTATAGTAAAATTTGATGTTGGAGAAGAATGAAACAAATTTCATTCATTTGAACGTTCACTGTAAATTTAAAAGTATCAAATTGATACCAAAAGTATCAAATTCATCAAAAAATTTAGAATCAATTTGATACTTTTGGTATCAATTTGATACTTTTAAGTTTACAGTGTTCGGAACCTTACCAAGTTTATTTTTACTTCTTCTCGTTTCATTCAATTTGAATTTCGCGCCATTAGTTCTGTAAATTCCCGCCCAGATGGCATGAAAGTTCTCTCGTAAACGAGATGAAGTATATTTTTCTCTTGAAATATACATAATTTTTTGCTGAGTAATATATTCATTGGAATAAATCCTTTTGAAAGTAAGATTACACCTCTTTAATTTATAATGCGAGAGAGGAAAATTACAATTCCCCATCGCGATTTAATTTTCTTTGAAGGCATAATAAACAAAAGCACTGCCCACTGATAAAGTTTTATTAAGCAAAACCACGTTATCGAAACAAGTACACTGAAGCTCATAAAATTCAACTATACTGAAGCGGAAGTGTACTATTATATGAATGTATAGAGAGAGAGAGAGAGAGAGAGAGGCCACATGGGAATTGATAATAATTAGTATGACGGATTTTTCTCCCGTCTAATCACGATGAAGAGAAGAAGGCGAATAAAATAATTAATAACGGTATTGAGCGAACAGTTTAGATAAGCAATGGAATTTCATTCAAGTCCGCAACGTCAATATGATAATAATGTATGTACATCAAGTACACACATTCGTTGACTTGCAAGTGCAATAGGCCCGGGCGGATGGGAGTGGAGTTCTCGAGTTTCTCGACACTAATAAATTAACGCGCCTTTACTGTCGGGTCAATGAATGCCGATCATTCATAGCAACGAGGAGAATCACGTGTGTGAGAGATGCACGAATGTTTGTTTCAAATATATATATACACCACACAGACATTGTTCGTGCCTAAAGAACCTTCAAAATATCGTATAAACTCGTATAAACTCATTAACGGCCATTCATATTCAAGATACTAAATTTTCGTTTCAGGAAATGGAATAATTATTTCTTCGTCACACTCTTTCTTTATTTTATATATACCAAATTAGAAACTATTTTTCGGATATTTTAAATGGTATTTCGAATTAAATTATTGAAATATGATTATTTATTACATTAGCCATAGGTAACTGTTCAATTTGATTTGTTTCTTTTCCATAAATATTGATTAAAGATGAAAAAGAAGAATGATAATTTTCCACAAGGGCAATAAAAAAAAAGACGAGAATTAATAATATTTTTATAAACGAAAGTGTAGAAGGGAAAAATTGGAATTTAGAAAGTGGAAAATTATATTATCCGTTAATGGTATAAAATGGCAGGATGTCTGGAATTAACTGTAATCCTAAAAGTCAGGGATCGTCGTCATTTTCCGGTGTCAGGACCTTGCGATGTCTTTACGAGTTTACCTAGGCACACCAAGCTCACGTAATATGCACTTATGCATCCTCGTCATGGCAAGTCGAGTGTTTTTCATTCTCACTTCGAATAGTCCAACCGGTTGCCGGCTGTCTGTGGGAACTCGGTTTGTGTCGATTACACCAAGAGACGGCATTCCAGAAGATGTTGACGATCAAAACGCGAATCATCATTTTTAAAGAAATAACCCTCTCCATTTATTGCATTACATATTTCTTTATTTCATAAAGATCACTCCAAGAAAATAACATTCATTTTCAGATGGAAAAAATTATCCTTTGTATATTGGAATTATTATCAATTAAGAATCATTCTTCAATGTCAAGTTAGATAACTTGACATTATATTAAAGTTAACAACGATTCAAAAAGTGCAGGAGAAGCAATTTAACACTTAGAATCAATCATTTGTTTTGAATTAATGACCCAATTTGCGATCGATTTGAACTACCACGAGCAAAACTAGAATTGACCTAAACTACTGGCAAACTATAAAAGACGCAATCGTAAACTACAATTATTTAAGACTGTATTTTTCAAAATATATTGAGTCCCAATGGACCAAAACTACTTTTTTCTGAAACTATCTTGATAAATAATAGAATTTACCTAAACTACAATTGATTTTCATTGCCGTGATCTAAATTGGAATTGACCTGAACTACAATATACTCAAAGTGCCAAAGTTTCAAATTATCTCGATCAAAACTAAATTGACCTAAACTACAATCGATCTTGACTGCCGTAATATACATTAGAATTGACCTGAACTACTGTATATTCAAAGTGTCAAAGGTTCAAATTATCTTGATTAAAACTAAATTGACCTAAACTACAATCGATTTTGACTACCGTAAGATACATTAGAATTGACCTGAACTACTGTATATTCAAAGTGCCAAAGTTTCAAATTATCTCGATTAAAACTAAATTGACCTAAAATACAATCGATTTTGACTGCCGTAAGATACATTAGAATTGACCTGAACTACTGTATATTCAAAGTGTCAAAGGTTCAAATTATCTCGATGAAACATATAATTAATTCAGACTATTATTAGAACTAAAATTTTTTAAACTATCACTATGGCAAGTTGCTTCTCTCACACTAAAGAGAATGGTAGTCAAGATTTCTGGTGAATTGGAATTTTTACCATTTGATCCAAAGTACCATTTCCAAGTTTGATTTTGATTGATCGCTTGATTAATTTCTTGATTAATATAGTTAGCAATCACTTGTATCATTCGTCCAGTTTAGCCTTAATTCAATAATTAATTAATCATTCAAAGATCTAATTTATCATTGATCCGAACCAGTGATCTACCATCCTTTCGGGTAACTCTTGATCCAAATTTCCATATTGATCAAAATTATCAACTCTAACTCTAAATGATCGAAACATTAAAAAATGATAAATGATTTTCATCCCTCCGAAAGTTTGGATCAGTTTCAGATAATTTGCATCAGTGATAAATCGGATGATCAACAAAGAAATACATTCAGAATTTTAACTGAATAAAAACCTTAATTTTTATTTTGCTATTAGGAAAGAGGAAAAAAATTAGAATATATTCTTTTTCCTCTTTTTTATTTAGCAGGAGAAAAATGGAAGATTTGCACGTCATCGCAAGTAAGAACCTTTTGAAATATAGAGGACTAAAAAGGCTTAAGTGCTTTTGAAAGTAGATTTAATAGATTCAACGCGGAAACATTAAGACGATCGTTCATGGCAAGGATCAAGTTGGAAAACTGCTTAGCAAGTCTCGCGAAAGCAAAGTATGAAACAGTGTTTCTCAATTGCTTCAAATTCCACCAAATATGGTGAAGGAAAAAACTGATATTGAGAAATAACAATTATCAATAACGACTCTTTCAATTTCATCATTATTTCCTATATCTTCAAGAGATGTTGAATATCTGCCCCAATACAAATGCAATGTTACATAGATGTATAAAATTTTTCTAGCGCAAGATATATTGTTCCTAAAAATGTTTCTCCTTATTTTTCAAAAATGAAAATTAATTTGAATAATTTCCTGACTTATTGGACGCAAGTCTAGACTCAAAAATTATATTTTATCAAAAATCAAAAATGCCGATGAAAAAATTATAACGTTACTTTTACTATTTATAGAATAAAACCTCAGCTGTCTGGAATTTCTGTCAATTTTTACTATTTACAAAGTAAAATTTAGTAAAATTTACTGAAATAAAGTAACTTTAGTTAAAGTAACTTTTACTATTTACAAAGTAAAATTTAGTAAAATTTACTGAAATAAAGTAACTTTAGTTAAAGTAACTAACTATTTACAAAGTAATACCTCGAGTGTCTGGAATTTCTGTCAATTTTTACTATTTACAAAGTAAAATTTAGTAAAATTTACTGAAATAAAGTAACTAAAGAAAGTAACTTTTAGTATTTACAAAGTAAAACCTCGGCTGTCTGGAATTTCTGTCAATTTTTACTATTTACAAAATAAAATTTAGTAAAATTTACTGAAATTTCTGTCAATTTCTGTCAATTTGTACTATTTTCAAAGTAAATTTTACTAAAATTTCACTTAGAAATAGTAAAAATTGACAGAAATCTTAGGCATTTTAGATATAAAAGTTACGTCATAATTTTTTCATTGTGATTATTAAAATTTGGGATAATTATCTGCACTTGATGAAATAAATAAATAAATGAAGCAAATGTTTTTTTGAGAGTCACTGTAAAACAAAAAGATATGGAAAATGTTTATTAGAATTTAAAGAGACAAACTGCCTGAAGGAATATGGCAAGTCTTAACGAGTTTGAAGTAAAAGTAGTGGAATAAAGACGTGAATTAATTAAATCCGAATGAAATATATATATTGGTGGAAAGAATAATAGACATAATAGAAATTGAGAACGAAAAGAGAACATATTTCAAACGCATATAAATATTGCCATCAGTATTCATATACGTGATTGACGCTTTAATATATTTTTAAATTAACTTTCATTTTTGCATATTTAATCATATATTCAACGAGAATAAATAAAATACAACTTGGATATTTTATGTCGATTTTGATGAATGGAGCATCGTTTCAAAAATGATTTAAACAATTTTAAAAATTTTTATTTAAAAATGAAAATCGTATATACATATAAAATATCCTACTTTGAAATTATTCTCCGCATATTCATCACTATTCAAAATTTTATATCACATAAAACGAAACCGTTCACTCTCGAAAAAAAAGAGAAAGGATTAATATTCAACTATATATATGTATGTAGTTTTATAAACCAGAAGAATATTTTCTACATCTTATTCATTACTTTCCAATTTCGTCCTTTTTTTCTAATTTTCAAAAAGATTATGAAGAGTCTGTGTGCCACTTGAGAGAACTTTTTGAGATAAATTACTTACTTTGATGCGGTTTTATGTTTCTGTGGAAAAAAAAGAAGACGTGAAAAGAAAATGACGAATTTTTAATATGAAAGACCAGTTTAAACAATCTTGATGCAAGATGAGGAAATAAGATAAGAAAGAATGTGCCAGAACATGGATAAGAGAAAACCGTCGTCGATAAATGATTATTACACCGCAATACTCGTTTATTTTCCAATCGTTTCTGGTAAGCCTGAGGGAGGAAGTCGATGAGGGAGAGAGGCAATATACAGAAAGCTTGGCAAACAAACCAGATGATTGCTTCCCTTTGTAGAATGATTGCAAAAGCGACGAGCTGAACCGGAGGCTATTTCATCGTATCTCGGAAGCTGCCAACATTGTTGATAATATCCTATATATATCGACATCACGAATTATTACACCTTTATCCCTGATTATCAAAAAAAAAAAAAAAAGAAAAAAAAATCAAATTATCCAAATCAATTTTTATCCAAATATTTTAAATTCATCAAAAACCTTTTTTCAACCTCCTTCAGGCAATTTATTTATATTTACGTTGTTATCTCTCTCCAGATATATATGTAGATTGATAATGCATCACCTAAAGGTGATTCCATTGTAAAGGTATTTTGAGTGCAACGTTTTAAAACAAAGCGAGGACGGGAAAAAAATTAAGTTTTATGTGAAATCTTTTAAAGTGAAATGTCGCAAGAAGTCACCGTTATAGGTGAGACATAAATTTATAGATAAGCAACGGATGTAGACGGCCTTTATATATAGGTATATATATATATTCAAGTGAGTTCCCAAGTTTTGTTATTTCACTTTGAACAAGTTATATTATATAGAAAAATGTCAACCGCAGGAAAACAAGTCGTTCGCCAACAACCGCTACGAGGAATTACCTCGCTCGTAATAGTCACGCTATTACGATAAAGCTGACAAAATAATATTTGCTCATAGTGTTGTGTGTTGTTGTACACAGGATTGAGATATTGGTTCAACTTTAAACGCCATTCCGCGTAAATGTTAAATATCACCCGAGCAAATTTACTAACGTCCCTAATGAGAATATATACTCTCGTCACGCAATTTTGTTCCCAAAAAAAAATACAAAATACAAACAATTTATTATCACATTTCATTATTTTCGCTTCGTTAGAAATTCAACTATTTTTTTCCTTTCAAAATTCTAAAAAAAAAAAAAATTATGACCGCAATAAATAAGAATTTTGACTTTTACTTCCTTATTTTCAAAAAAGGGGACATTTTCCCAAAAAGTGGAATGATAAAAAAAATTAACGAAGAATTTAGTTACAAAGGAAAAGTAAAATATAATATTACTTTTTTGCTGTATCTGTAAGAATAGTATTTTTTATCCCGAAGGGTTCAATTTACAAGGCACTAGAAAGCTCTTTGTCAAGTACTTTGTTTGAAAACGTGGTTCCGACTACCTGCTGATTATTCTTCTTATGCTTTCTTGAACGAAATATTTCTTGGTGTTCTCTCTCTCTCTCTCTCTGAGGAAATAAATTCTCGACGTGCAGTAAATAAAAGAAGTTCAGGGACCACACATTTTGACAAATCGTTTCTTGGTGACTCGCCAAGGAGGTTAGTGGGATTCTTGATTTTCGATAAGCCACTTGAAACTATACGTTAAATTGTTTAATTTAACCCAAAAATGGTACTTAACATTTCGATAGAAGGAAAAAATTTCAATATTTATAAAAAAAGAAACATTTTCACCCACTCACAAATTTGATTTCTAATAATGTAAATTTCTTTTTCTATGTTTCAGGTACGTTACTACAAAGAAGTTACTCTCTGAGAATTACAAAAAAACAGTGACAAAATGGTATGAAAGAAATTTCAGTTTTGCATTAACAGCAAATTTTTTTTTTCTTCTAAATATTCCATTAAACATTGATAAATCTCTTGAATAATTTATTTATCACGATATGTTTTGAGATCTGGGTAATAATCGACTTTTATAATAGTGGGTGTTAATTTACGTTAGACGCGAGTTGATTTATCACAAAAGGCGAGTGTGAGTGCCTTCTTCTTCTTCGTCTACTTCATCCTCTCTCCCCCAATTCTTAAACCGAGATGTTCCGCTAAAGACACGAAACAAATTTGCAATGTAAATTCAGCAAGGATCACGACAAGGATTCGTCTTTACAAAAAAAGGAGACTCCAGGGTCGATCTTAATGCCGATTATAATTATAAATATACTCCCAACTTTGTGAATGTAAATGAGCTTTAATATTCAACAGAGAACAGGCATAATGTTCAGAAAATCGTGAAGCTCAAGTTCACAAAGAATAGAATTGAAAATCGATTCAACTCCTTAGAAATCTATAATGAAAAAAACACACAATAAAACTCCACTGTTTATGCAAATACAAAATGGCTAAAAACAACCATTAATTGAAAAATCAATCAAATGTTTAATTGACCTAAACTGCAATTTAAAGCGTATCCAAAAATTATTAATTCTTAGATTAAAATTATCTAAATTCCAATTATCTTGAGTGAAACAACAATTATCCAAAATTACAATTAATTTAGACCAGTGTGATCAAAACTAAAATTGACCTGAACTACAGTCGATTCTGACTGCCGTGGTCTAAATTAGAATTGACCTGAACTACTATATATTTAAAGCGTCAAAGGTTCAAATTATCTCGATCAAAACTAGAATTGACCTGAACTACAATCGATTTTGCCTGCCGTGATCTAAATTAGAATTGACCTAAACTACTATATATCCAAAGTATCAATGGTGCAAATTATTTTGATCAAAACTAAACTGATCTAAACTACAATCGATTTTGACTGCTGTGATCTACATTAGAATTGACCTGAACTACTGTTCTCGATCCAAACTACAATTAATTCAGTATATTGTTAGAAGAACTACAATTTTTTAAACTATCACTATGGAAACTACAATTGAGGTCTATTTGATGAAACTCTAGTGACCTAAACAACCATTGATTCAAACAATTAAGATTAAAACCACAATTTACCTAAATTACAATTGATTTAGACAATTATGATAAAAACCAGAATTGACCGAAACTACAATCGATTTTTACTGATGTGATTTAAATTAGAATTGACCTAAACTACTATATATTGAAAGTGTCAAAGGTTCAAATTATCTCGATGATATAATTAATTCACACTATTATTATTAGAACTAAAATTTTTTAAACTATCACTATGAAGACTACAATTGACGTCTATCTACTGTAACTCTCGGGACCTAAACTACCATTGATTTAAACAATTAAGATTTTTCAAAAGAGTTCGAGTCCCAATGGACCAAAACTACTTTTTTCTGAAACTATCTTGACAAATAATAGAATTTACCTAAACTACAATTGATTTTCATTGCCGTGATCTAAATTGGAATTGACCTGAACTACAATATACTCAAAGTGCCAAAGTTTCAAATTATCTCAATTAAAACTAAATTGACCTAAAATACAATCAATTTTGACTGCCGTAGTATACATTAGAATTGACCTGAACTACTATATATTCCAAGTGTCAAAGGTTCAAATTATCTCGATGATATAATTAATTCAGACTATTATTATTAGAACTAAAATTTTTTAAACTATCACTATGAAAACTGCAATTGACGTCTATCTACTGTAACTCTCGTGACCTAAACTACCATTGATTTAAACAATTAAGATTTTTCAAAAGAGTTCGAGTCCCATTAACCAAAATTAATTTCTGCTATAACTATCTTGATGAAAACTGCAATTGACCTAAACTACCATTACTCCAAGTTATGGTGATACTTTCCATGAAATGACCTAACGGAATGATGAATTAATTGTACTTTGGATTAAGTTCTATTAATTAAAAATTAAGTTTCGATTAATAGTACTTTTGATCGATGTTAATAAGAATAAATTTTAATATTATTTGACTTCTTTCTATTAATGATAGACAAGCAAAAAGAGAAATTTTGCTTACACCATAAAACTAAAAGCTGAATGATCTGAAATAATGTAACAAAGAATAAAATTAAGAAATGGAAGAACCTAAATGCAAATTGCATTTTTGTCAATAAAGAAAAAGTCAAAATAATTTTTGACGTTCTTCCCAATGAAAATATATGTTGGGAACGAAGTCCACTACATGGATGAAATATGGGGGCAATTTAATTCTCATATAGACAACGTGTTATCGTCTCCGAAGAGATATATTAACTTGAGACATGATTGTCGAATTAGCACTGGCCCCACGGTGATAAAAAATAATAAAAAAGTAATCGAATTACATTCCTCGATTGATTATATTGAATGCAATGTTAGACACCTATTTATGTAACACACTCACTGAACAATAATAATAAATGATTTATCCTCAAACGATTGACAAATGCCAGCATCAATAATATAAATGTGAGGGAGAGAAATGATAAATTATTCATCAAATGATTTTTATGCAAATTAATACGAGTAGTATTCTTTATTTACCGTTTTTTTTCATCTTCTTTTTTTTTTGGACTGCTCGCTTCCTTTTGTATACTGAAAACAAATAATTATCATCTTTCCACTGTAAGTTTCCTTAAATTATATACAACTGCCTACTCGTATTTTATATATATATACGATTTGAGATCGTGCAAGCTTACGAGATCGTTAGGTTGTCCTTAATTAAAATCCTGGGAGCACGCGATCGTCAATCAAAGCTAATAGTGGTATCGAGGTGTGCACTTTGGGAAAGAGAAAAAGAGGCGCCCTGATTTCACGTCCAATGAAAGATATCGTTTATCAATAAAATGAAATAAGAGCAGAAACGATTAGAGTCAAGAGCATTGTGTCGTGACATGTGAAGAAAAAAAAAAAAAAAAAAAAAAAAGAGGAACTACTGGTAAAGAGACAAGAAATTGCAAGTTCTATCAACCAATTCCCATAAATATCATCCTTATCGTTTCGCGTCTCTTTCTCACTCGCTCGATGAATCATAATTAACCGTGTGGAATATACGTTGCGTTAAAATAAGGTGTGCCGCCAACGTTTGAACGAACCAAATCAAGTCTCACACAACATGAGTCACAAAGTGGGTCTGTAGCAGACATAAAATGTCGCGGACACAGTAAAATGTGGGCGACCAAAAATCCTTTTTAGATATACTTCAATTTTGTTTTACACTTTTTGATATTGTGTAACAAATCTAGTGCAACGATTAAAAAAATGCTTTCCTTTTACTTGATTTTTTTTTATTAACTTTTTTCGCTACTCATTTTTTTTTACTTTTAGGAATCATTGAACTTGTTTGAAAAGGAATGCTGAGAAATAATGTCAATAACTTTTAAAAATTGGTCGCAGTTTCGTTATTAAAACGCAATCGTGTATTCCACTCACCAAGTTCAACAGTTTATTAACTTTTGAATTTAAGAAAAAAGAAGAAAAAAAAAATTCCCCAGCAACACACGTAGTATCAAAGTATTCGTTCATAAATTACTTTCTGCCTTCTTTCTTTCGCGACTGAAAAAAAAACCATATTTATTCCAGGACATCGAAGCCGGTTTCTTTTTTGTCCGTTATAATTGGTTATCTACATCCAATTAACCTGCTGATAAATAAAATAATGCAATTGAATTCGGTGGACCATGAATTAATATCAGTCGAGCGTGGATAACATTTGATGATAAACGCTGAAATGTGCAATAATTTCCTTCATGTACAGTAACAGAAGTTAAAAAGTGAAAAAAAAAAATGTGACAACAAAAGGAACGGAAAGCAAACCATGTTATATGGATTCAATTTGGCACTAATCCAAGTTTAATGAATAATAATGGAACGAACATGATCCACTTAAAATTTTAGAAAACCAACAGTGAAAGAGAAAGATGAAAAGAGGACAAAAAAAATGGGGTTGAATGTAGAAAATAAAAAGAAAAGTCAATGTCAATGGTAGTACGAGGAAGAAGAAGAAGAAGAACATCAGTGGCGTCCTTCGACGGCCGCCAAAGTTTACTGACCCTTGGTATTGCAAAAGAAGAAAAATTGATTAAAACGAAAAAAAAGAGAGAGAGAGAGAGAGAGAGAGAGAAAATAAACGGTGAAAAAAAAAAGTTGGATCAGTCCACCGAAATCCGGGGTGTGACAGTCCTTTCAAACTTCATATATATAGACCGGTTTCGGAATATTGAAGAAGGAATTACGATAATAAAGAATGCTTTCTGAGAAAGCGGCACAGGAACCAACTTTACCACAAAAGAAGATCAATTCCTCTTTATCTTTCGTTCCCTTCTTTTGCTCGATACTTTTGTCCACACGTAATTAAATACACATATGGCAGAATGTCAAAATAACTTTCCATTTCTGCAGTCAAAATAATTTCAAAATTTGTTGTATATAATTTAAATAATAATTTAAACTATAGCAACGATTCTTGTCTGCAGCAATGAATCAAGGATTAATTAACATTAATTCAAAAAATACGAAACAATACCTATCAATACACCCAGAAAAAAGATATATTTGTCTCAGAGCCAAATAAACTATTTATTTGGAACAAATAAATTTTATTTGGTTCAAATAAAAATTTATTTGGTTCAAATAAAATTTTTATTAGGTTCAAATAAAAATT